>JAMKPZ010000032.1:0-78990 GCA_024699675.1 Amphibolis antarctica
TTCTAATGTGACTGATGTGAGAATCTATTTGACACCTGAATATATATATGAGAGCCTAGGATTAAAAGATGAGGGTGTAGAGATTTTAGAATCATCTATAATGGCAAATTGGTCAGAGCAGAATATGAAGAACTGTATAGCCATAAACCCTCAAATTAATTTATTTAATAGGCTTAAGCAAATGAATGGGAAGTCTCATATGATTGCATTAATCCTAATCAGAACTATATATCAAAGATTTGGACATGATGTAGAATTGTCCATCTTTGTAAACATTGCAACATATGCAGTACTTAATAAGATTCAGGTGAACTGGTATAGAGTTTTCATTTCCAAGATCACAAGCATCAAAAAGAAGTTATTCTATGGTGATCTTATCTACCAGTTGGTGTCAAGTTCCCCTGATTAATTAGATTGGGCTATAAAGAAATTAAAGTCTAGGGTTCTGACTACCAAAAACTTGAAGAAATTCTCTATAGAGGATCAACCAACACCACCACTCCACAGTGAACCATCCACATCCCAACAGAGAGGATCAACATCTATATCAGAAAAGGTGGACACTGTGTTAGATGAACTGGCTGCTTTGAAAGCAGAAGTTGCAGAAGTGAAGTCCAAATTCCCTTAGCAGTGATTGATCTTTCTTCTAATTTTTTTTTTTTAAATTGATACAATTGGAGAGAAAGCTCTCCTATGATGTAATATTTAAACTCTCTTTTATTGAAATGATATTTTTAGATAGTTGTACTCTATCTGTAGTTCCAAGTTATGTATGCTTTATTTTAAGTCTATGTGTGTGTAATTACATATTTCAATTTTTAACTAGTGTTAATATTTTTAATCCCTTTCGAAAATTTTCCTTTTAAGTTCATAGTTTGATTAATTAACACAACTCTTTTTGAATTAAACCATTTCAGAAAATTTATGCTTTTCCTTTTTCTTTTAAACATTCTTGGTACACTCATATAAATTAAATAATTACAGTTCAGAATTTTTGACCTCCGTCATTAAGTTCACTTAATTGTAATTACCTTTAACCTCATTTGAATTATGAATTAACCATTCTAAATTCATTCAAACAATTAATCTTGTTTAATTTCAGTAAACCTTTCATTTTTAAAATTTTTCATTTTCAACAAACAGAGTTGAATTTGGTTCAAAGGGGAATAACCCTTGCATAAGTCCATAGGTAAACTAGATAACCACGAACTTACCCATGGCTTATCCCGATAGTTCTTTTTTTTTACTTTTTCTTTTGGTTCAAGGGCAAACAGGATAACCCTCGAACTAACATGTGGGTAAACTAGATAACTGACGGACTTACCCTTGGCTTATCACCACAGTTTTTTACTTTGGTTTTTCTCTTTTTTTTTTTTGTTTTCTCGGTTCGATTCGAGGGTAAACAGGATAACCTGCGAACTTACTCCATGGGTAAACTAGATAACCCACGAAGTAGCTACTGCTATAATATTTTAACATTACAACCTAGTCTGAGGGTAAACAAGATAAGCCTCAAACTTACACCGTGGATAAAATAGATAACCCACTAAGCAACTCAAAGTAAAATGTAATAACAGTTTGAATTAAACTCTTTTTACAAACATTATATTCTTATAATTATATTCCTTTCTTTTGATTTTTTAGATAACCCACAGGTCCACCGGCCATGCAACGGATCATTGCCGGACGTTGAGACAAGCTATTTAGAGGCTTATCAACTCGGGCACCATTGAGCTTCAACAGCCTCCCGTACCGCCCGAGCCGAGCTAGCATACCTTCCCAAATCATATAGAAAACTCCAAGGTGAGTACTATCTTCTTAGGTGCCCGAAGGAGGCACCTGCTCGAAGGGTTCCGGCCTATGCAGTCAGTTTCCACCTATCCAACCAGGCACGGACAAGGGACAAGAAGATCCCTCCCTTCGGCATGGCCGCTAGATGCAGGAATTCCCTAGCTGAACCCTGTCAACCTCATCTGTCCAGCCAACCATCCGCCGAGGTTGGAGGAGCTCCGGCCAAACTACCAACAACTCCAGACCTCCATCCTCACCATCAGCGGCCACCGGAGAAGGAGGAAGTCTTCAAAGCCTACACAGCAACAGGCGTCATCCCCACCCGCAGGAAAATTCTTCGTTCGGGTGGCACCTACGGTTGCCGCGTCAAGAGAACCAGTTGCCGCGTCAAGAGAGCGGGCCACCGGGACAACCATACGGGCTCAGCCCAAGGTAATTCTCTGCTCACCCACTACCCCAGTCAGGGTAGTCATCCCGGTGGTACCTCCAATCCCCAAAGCCTCAGCCACCGGCTTTACTCCCACGACCAGCAATTCAGCTGGCACGATCTCTCCAGCGGCTGCAATGCTGGCACCACTCCAAGCGCACCTGGCAAAGCAACAGTTCACCAGGCCCTCCCCTTCGACCACACTCACTTCTGAACAACACAAATGCAAAGGGATAGAATAGCCGTCCACATGTACGGCTATAACCAGGTTTGGCCAGGTATATCAGCCAAAGTCGCGCCCTGGAGGGATCTCCATCTCGGGAATAGTAGGAACAACTTCAACCAGAAATTGGCAACCGACTGCCACGTCAACAGTACCGGCAGCCGCCTCCTCAGCACTAGCCACCCAGTCGCAGCCACTCCCGGGCCTATCAATCCAGCTGCAAGGGATATGGGCAGACATCTCCCTTTGGGATCTACTCCGATCCTCTATCGAGCACCGGGAAACTCTCCTCAAAGCACTGCAGGTGGCCAAAGTGGACCAAGGTCTCACTCCCGAGGCCATAGAAGGAATGGTGGCCACAGTAACGGTCCCCTCCTTCATCTACTTCTCAGATCTAGACCTCTCACCGGTCGGGACTGACCACAACCTGTCCTTGTACATTCAGGTACAATACAAGGACCTTTGCATCCCCATGGTAATGATCGACGACAGATCTGGGCTAAACCTGTGCTCGCTACAAGTCCTGCACAAGCTGGGAATCAAAGAGCAAGACTTGCTCCCCACCAACCGGGTGATGAGAGGGTTCGATAGCACTCTTCACGAAGCCAAAGGTGAAGTCGTCCTCCCCCTCGTCATCAGACCAGCCACCTTCAAGGTTCCTGTACACGTGGTAGACATTCCCCTAAGCTACAATCTTATCCTGGGTCGCCCGTTTCGCCACCAAAATTCCATTGTGCCTTCCACCCTTCATAGGATGCTTAAGTTCCTATGGAAAGGGGAGGTCATCATCATACTAGCAGAGAACTACTACCACCCGGGACAATCTATAGCTGCTGTAGCAACTTCCGGGTCACAACAACCGACACCGGAACCAACCATCACATCACCACTGGTTCTCCTGAACCTAACCGCCTTCGACTATCTGTCTAGGCACATGAAACCCTGGGAGGACAACCCGCAACCAAGCCAAGAGCCAGAGGACGGTTTTTTGCAACTGTTCGGAGAATCCCTGGTATGCACTGAAGATCCAGCCCTTCACCGACCTCCCTCACCGTCACCCATTCTACGGGGAGGAACCTTGGAAACGGACGTTGCGTTTGACTTTTTTGTACAGGGAAAGGAGACGACAAGGTGCGCTCCTTCCCCCTCTCCTTCAACCTAGCACCGCAACACCCACCTAATGACCTAGGTGGGGACACTCCAGGCTTGTAGGTCATCAACGTCAAGAGGCAAGCCTGATGGCTTCTGGGCGACTCATGCCGGAACCCGTTCCTTCAATAGTAGGGCTTGGTATCCCACGCACAAGTGCGCCGGCAGCTGCGTCCTTAGCAACCACTGACTTGGCAACCCGACCAAGTCAACCGGGACTTGACAATCATACCAAGTCTCTCACTCGGCATGGCAGACAACTGATCCTCCGGGCACCGGCTAGATCAATCGGAAACCATCAACCCTTAATAGGGGCACTGCATCATGGAGTCGGAACAGCCAGCCTACTCAGTCTGGGCGACATCTTCCACAAACAGAATACTGGCCAACAGCCAGCCTACTCCTCCTCAGAAGACATCAAGGGTTCAAACCTCTGAGGCTCAAACCTCCAAGGGTCGGTTCTCTGACGCTCCCATCTCCGCTGGTCACGGGCCCGCTCCCGGCGCTCTATCCACTCCACTAGGTGGATCAACCGGTTTTCCTGGCTCAACAACTGGATAAGGACTTCGTCTCGAGCATTGAGACGATCCAGCGACGCACGCAAGCCCTCAGCAAAATTCAGGTCCAAAGAAGTTCCATTGGTAGGCTGAGAAGCAGAAGTAGTGGGCTGGCGCTCGGTCAAAGTCCTGCCAGACGACGAGCTGCTCCGCTTCGATGCGAGCCTCTCGTACCGACCCAGGTCAACTGATGTAATGGGCTGGGTCTAGAGCGGGACCCTCTACCGACCTCTGGTTGAGATGCAGAGGAAGTGGGCCAGTTCCACCATCGCCTCCCCAAAGAGCAACTAGCTGGGGGGCCACCGGACTGGGAGAATCATGCCACACATCTGGCGCCGAACCACCGTCACCCAATTCACTTGGCAACCCGTTACCACCGTGAAAGTCGCAAGGTAAGTCGCCACACTAATCTCATCCCAATGCCCGCCCTTTGGGAGGATCGTATTGTTGAGAACAAAGGAGACGAGGTGGGCGACCGGGTTCAGGTTCTGGGCCTTGACGATCCGTTGTTCAAGATCGGCTTCTGCAGCAACTGCCACGTTGATGTCGCCAATGCTCCAGGGAAGGTTCAATAGGGAGGAGAAGATGTCCAGGCCGGTGAAGCGGAGGCCTAGCACCTCAAACAGGAGTGCGTCGGAGAACTCCACTGGTCCTGATTGGAGGCTTAGAACAAGTTGCAACTCCACCTCTGACAGGTTGGAGTACATCTTGGCCACCAAGTCGGGGATGGTCTCGGCCCGGCAGAAGTCCCAGAAGAAAGGAAGCAAGCCCTGCCTAGCAAACAGCTGCTCCACCTCCAGCAACTGGTCAAAGTTAGCCAGCCTACCGTACAACACCATCTTTACGGCCAAGCGGCTGTCAACGGGGGACGCCAAATCCTGGTCAGTTTCGGGGGGAGCCACACCATCAGCCACTGCCTCCTCAGAACCGGTCGGAGTCTGATACCAAGGTAGTGCTAGCTTGACCGATCCCGCGTCTATAGCCGTGTCATCAGGGATCTCAAACGGCACCGATGGAGTCCCAGCGAGGTGTTGTTGCCAGTCCACCGTGGTCTTTGAATAATTTTTATTTTGTAATTCATTTAGTCTGTTATACTCTTCAGTATTTTGTATTTTTTCATCTAGTTTATCCATTAGTTGCTAGATATATAGTGATATATTTAATTGGTAATTTTGATTTTCATTCATATGATTATACTTTGAATAATAATTCTGCATTCCTGAATTGCCATTACAGTCCCACAAATTAGAATTGTCATTCCAGTTATAATTATTTTGAGAATTAACATTATGTCCTTCTAAATCATGTTGTCAAGAGTAATCATTAAACTCCATAAGTAAATAATCTCTTCAAAAATAATTTGAATAATTATAATCCTCATAACTAGTCCATGGAAAAATCCCAAAATCACCACTATACGAATTATATGAGTCGATTATGTAATTCAAAATTTAAATACAGGACTCTACTCTAGAATAGCAATAAGACTATGAAATAGAATTTTACAGCAGCAATGCACATAAATCATATTGCAGCCCTAGCTAACACCAAAATAGCAAAAAGCAACACCAATTGCAAGAAATTAAGCAATCCCTGGCAACAGCGCCAAAAACTTGTTTCGTCACTGACACAACACTTGTAATTCAATTATTATATATATTGTGTGCAAAATATTTTAATTCACCGCAAGTACATGGGTTCAAATGAAATTAGTGTGCAAGTATGGGTTTGTCCACATGGATTAGTTTTTGCTTGGTGTTTAGCTGAATTGGTGACTTGAATTAAGTGAAACAATTGATTAAATATCTTATAAGCAATGTCACGGTTGCCTTATTCCAATTAACCACTAGGATGGTCTTTAAATACCAATTGTGTTACACTTTCCAAAGGATTTTACTTCCAAATATTTAATTCTTCTTAAGCTTTAACATTATACATTTCAGTTTGCATAAAATTTAACGTTCTACACAGAAGAAGTACTTAACCCTCGAGGTAGCTCATGGGTAAACGTCTCAGCCCTCAAACTTACCCGAGGGTTGTGCGATAATTGTGAGTTTCAGATGTAAAAATAGTACGATTCAAATTGGCTAAAACTTCTAAGAGTTGAATGTTTATATTTTTGGTGTTTTCATATATTTCAAAACACAACACGCAATACAATGCAAGAAACACAATACAATACAAACAACTTATAAAAGTAAGAATGCAACATTCAACATTACAGCAAATATAAAAACATAGTCTAATTACCGTAACTAAGTTGATAAAGTGTGTGATTGTAGATTTGAGTGTAGTTGTAAAAACGTAAACTAAAATTAAGAAAATAAAAATGAAAGAATACCTAATGCTTCACTGTAATTTCTCCCTTCGAAACTTGCTTTGGCTGGGAACTTCTCTTTGTCTTTACTTCCAATCCACCAAGTCGCCAATTTGGCAGGCCTTCCATTCAACCTTGCTGCGAGATTTTGGGGTGTCAATCCACAATTACACCAAGGAATAGAGGAGGAAGCAGCCGGCGCTGAGAGTCTCTCCTTCAAGGATACGCTCAGGTTAAGAAAAGAGCAGCAAATACACTATGTGAATGGTTGGAGAAGAGGAGGTCATCAATCTCCTCTCGGAAGAGATGAGTGGGTGGAGGATGGAAGATGGAGAAGATGGAAAATGCTTTGTAAATGGTGGATGGAGGAAGAAGAGGGGGGGTTAGTTTCAAGGCTATGGGACTATTTTATAGATGGGAGGATTGGCAGTTTACGAGTTGGCAGTTAACAAGGGTGTGGTGCACGTCCGGACTTGTGAGATCATCCCATTCAATCCACTACTTCAGCCTGGAAAACATAATTCTGATATTTCAAATGGTTTTAGAAGGACTTAATGTTAATTCTCAAAATAATTATAACTGGAATGACAATTCCAATTTATGGGAATGTAATGACAATTCTGGAAGGTAAAATTATTATTCAAAGAATAATCATATGAATGAAAATCAGAATTATGAAGTAAACATATCATTACAAATACAACACATAATGGATAAAATAAATGAATCAATGTGAAATATTGAATAGAGTAATAGATTGAATGATTTAGAAATCAATAATTATTTAAACTGGTCAATCTTACAAGAGGATCAGAATGTCCAAGGAATTAATACAAGTTTAACAAATCTTATTGATAATTTTCCAATGAATGCTGGAATTAATCAAAATTATGTTAATCAAAAACTATCATTGGGACTTGAACAACTATTGAACAGAGTTAATGAATCAATACAACAAACAGAAGACAGTAAGATGTTAAATGAGTATGGAAAAAGTGGCAAAAATCCTATCACTTTTAGAAACGCTGAGTCTCGAGATAAATTTCAAATTATAAAGGATTTTGATGTCCTTTTCAGCAAGCTAGTGAACTTCGATTTCATGGATGAAATCAAGGATTTGCTGGACTTTTAGGGACTGCTAAAAGTCATCCCAAGGTCAGGTAATAATTTTAGAGCTAAAAATTTAGTACTTGCCTTTTATTCAAATTTGGATGAGGAGGATGGGATATATGTAACTAATGTAACAGAAATATAGATTTCTATGACACCTGAATTTGTTTTTGAGAGCCTAAGGTTAAAGAATGAGGGTGTAGAAATCCTAGAATCCTCTACCATGCTAGACTCGTCAGAACAAGATATGAGAAATTGCATGGCATAAACCAAGAGCAAAATTTGTTTAATAGGCTGAAATATATGACTGGGAAGGCTCATACGGTTGCATTAATATTAATCGAAACCATTTACCAAAGATTTGGGCACGATGTAGAATTTTCCATCTTTGTGAAAGTTGCAACTTGTGCAATTTTAAACAGGATTCAAGTGAACTAGTACAAGGTCTTCATCTCAAAGATCACAAGCATCAAGAAGAAATTGTTTTATGGTGATCTTATTTACTAGTTGGTGTCAAGTTCCTCGGATTTATCAACTTGGGCAGTCAAGAAATTAAAGTCCAGAGTGTTAACTACCAAAGACTTGAAGCAGTTTTCAATGGAGGATAACTTGGCACCTCAGATCCACAGTGAGCCATCCACTTCCTAATAGGGAGTATCAGCCTCTATGTCAGACAAGATGGACACTGTATTGGAACAATTAGCTACTCTGAATGAAGAAGTCGCTGCACTGAAATCCAAACTTCCAAAGTAGTAACTTGTAATTTTTCTTCTTTTTTCTTTTTCAACATGTATTTAAAACATTTGGAGAGACAACTCTCCTATGATGTAGCACTTTAATATTCAATGATATGTGTTTTAAATTTTAATTCTATGTGTGCTTCAGTTATTTTGGGTATGTATTTTAACTTTGTGTGCTCTTAACTGTTGTGTGTTCTTAATTGTTATGCATTCTTAATTTGAACGAATGCTATGATTTTTAACCCTTTTCAAAAAAAATTTTAATTTAACAGTCCATAAAACTTGTTCAACTTAATCTATTTCAATGAAATTAATTTTTATGAACAAACTTTGTTACAATCGTGCATATTCTATTGGTTGTATTCTTTTCAAATTTTCCCTCACTAAGTAATTCACCAAATTATATTCATCATTAAAAATCATTTCCTAATCATTCGAGTTATGAAATAACCTTTTAATCCCACTTAGATCATTAACTTTGTTTAATTTAGTAAACCCTATGCTTAAAAATTACACTTCCTAGCAAACAGAACCATATTTGGTTCACAAGGCGATAACCCTCACGATAGTCCGTGGGTAAATTAGAAAACCCTCAGAGTTATGTGAGGTTTATCTCCACAGTGCTTGACTTTTTGTTTTTGTTTTTTTTTGCAACTCAAGTGTAAATAAGATAACCCTCAAACTAACTCCAAGGGTAAACGAGGTGACCTTTGAAGTAGCTACTTCTATTATATTTTAACATTACAGCACAGCTCAAGGTTAAACAGGATTACCCTTGAACTAACACCAAGGCTAAACCGAAAAACCCTTGAAGTGACTCCTTTTGTTTTATCTACGTAGCTCAAGGGTAAACTGGATAACTCTTAAGCTAGCTTCGAGGGTAAAGAGGACAACCCTCGAAGAGACTCAAAATAAAACACAGTAGCTAACAATTCAAAAATTTATTTTATACTGACACCTTACAACCTAATTAAATATACTCTGTAAATTTAAATGTTTTTCTTTTCTCTTCTATTATGTGTATTTTTTTTATGCTTTTGTTTTTGTATTTATATTATATATTTTATATATTTATATATATATATATATTTATATAATATTCTTTTAATCTCCTTCTAAATCAACAAACTCCACCTCTTTCCTTTCTGAAAATTTTAGAAAATGTTTTAATCTTTGACCATTAACTTTAAAAATTGCATGACTTTGAGGATCCTCCAAATCAACTGCTCCATATGGATAAACATGTTTAATAACAAATGGACTAGTCCATCTAGACTTCAATTTTCCTGGGAAAGAGTGTAGTCTTGAATTATGTAATAAAACTTCTTGTCCTTTTTCAAATATTCTCTATAAAATTCTTTTATCATGCCATGCTTTCATCCTTTCTTTAACTATTTTTGAACTTTCATAGGTCATATTTCTTAATTCCTCCAACTCCACTAATTGTACTTGTCTATTACTACCTACTGATTTTAAACTTAAATTCAATCGCTTAAGTGCCCATAATGCTTTATGTTCTAATTCCGCAGGTAAATGACAAGTCCTTCCAAATACTAATTTATATGGAGTTGTCCCTAATATTTTTTTATAAGCTGTTCTATATGCCCAAAGAGAATCATCTAGCTTATCTAACCAATCCCTCCTAGTGGTGTTTACTACTTTTTCTAAAATTCTTTTAATTTTCTTGTTAGCACTTTCAACTTGTCCACTAGTTTGTGGATAATAAGGGGTACCTAACTTATGCAACACTCAATATCTTTTCAACACTTTCTCAAAGTTTTTGTTACAAAAAGAGTTCCCCTATCACTAATAATTGCTCTTGGAATACCAAATCGAGACATTATATTGGATTTTAAAAATTTCATTAGTATTGTAGAGTCATTAGTTTTAGTAGGAATTACGTTTATCTATTTGGTTACATATTATATTGTCAAGAGGATATAAACAAAACCATTTGAATTTGGAAAAGGTCCCATGAAATCTAACCCTAGATATCAAAAACTTCTACTCTTGGATAGGATTTAATGACATCATATTTCGTTTTGTAATTTGACCTACTTTTTGGAGTTGAACACATTTTTTACAATATTCATACACATCTTTAAACAATGTTGGCCAATATAGGCCACTATGAAGCACTTTTAAAGCAATCTTTTTAGCTCCAAAATGTCCTCCAGTGAGTTGATCATGACAAAATGACAACACTGATTGAGTTTCTGTTTGTAGGATACATCTCCTTACAATCTGATCAAGGCATTGCTTAAACAGGTAAGGATCATCCCAAAAGAAGTATTTAACCTTTGAAAAAGAATACTTTATTGTCTAAACTAGACCAATCATGAGGTACTAAGCCCATAGCCAAATAATTAACTATATCAGCATACCATGGGAAGGAATTTAGCATAAACAATTTCTCATCTAGAAATGTGTCATCTATTGGCAAATTAGATAGAAATGAAGCATCTAACCTAGACATATGATCTTGTTTTCACAACCTTTCTTATCCTTAATTTCCAAGTCAAACTCTTGCAATAACAAAATCCATCTTATAAGCCTTGGTTTAGCATCTTTTTTAACTAACAAAAACTTAAGTGCTGAATGATAAGTGTAAATGATAATGTGATTGCCTATTAGATATGACCTAAATTTTTCTAAGGAAAATACTATTGCCAGAAATTCTTTTTCAATTACACTGTAATTAATTTGTGTTTCATTCAATGTCTTACTAGCATAATAAATTACTCTTGGTAGTTTGTCTAATTTTTGACCTAGGACTACACCTAAAGCATAGTCTGATGCATCACACATTAATTCAAAAGGTTGAGACCAATTGGGTGCATAAACTATAGGTGAAGTGGTCAGGGCTTCTTTTAGAAAGTTAAAAGCTTTCGTTCATTCCTCATTAAAATCAAATTGTGCATCCTTAATTAATAATTGAGTTAAAAGTCAATCAATTTTACTAAAGTTTTTAATAAATCTTCTATAAAAAGCAGCATGTCCTAAAAATGCTCTTATATCTTTAACTATTCTAGGAATAGGTAAATTAGATATTAATTCCACTTTTGCTTTGTCAACATTTATACCTTCAGCAAAAATAATGTCATAAAACTATTCCTTGTTTAACCATAAAATGGCATTTTTCCCAATTCAATACTAGCTTTTTCTATTCACATCTTTCTAACATTTTTTGTAAATTACTTAAACATTTTTCAAATGAGTTTGCAAATATAGAAAAATCATCCATAAACACTTCTAAAAATTCATCTATAAAATCCGTAAAGATGCCTGTCATACATATTTGAAATGTAGCAGGTGCATTGCATAGCTCAAAAGGCATACGACTAAAGGCAAATGTTCCAAAAGGACATGTAAAAGTTATTTTCTCTTGATCCTCAAGTGAAACAAGGATTTGATTATAACCTGAATAGCCATCTAAGAAACAATAATACTCATACCGTGCCAATTTTTCTTACATTTGATCTATAAAAGGTAGGGGAAAGTGTTCGTTCGTAGTTGTTGCATTCAATCTTCTGTAATCGATACAAACCCTCCAACTAGTTTGAACTATAGTTGGAACTAATTCCTTATTATCATTTTTTACAACTATTATCCCAGATTTTTTAGGTACTACCTGCACTGGACTTACACAACTATCAGATATTGGAAAAATTATATCATTATCTAACCATTTCAGAATTTCCTTTTTAACAACCTCTTCAATATTCAGATTTAATCTTCTTTGTGGTTGCCTAACAGGTTGAATTTTAGATTCTAGATTAATCCTATGTTGGAAAATAGTTTAACTTATACCTTTTATGTCTGACATCTACCATCCTATTGCTCTTTTATGCTTTCTTAACACTTTCAAAAGGTTTTCTACTTGTATTGATGTTAAATTAGAAGAAATAATGAGTGGTAGATTCTCATTTTTCTCCAAAATTGCATATTTTAGATTTTCTAAAAGTGGTTTCAGTTCAAGAACAAGATATTTTGAAATTAAATATTTGTTATCATTTTTGAATTTTTCTTTGTTTACATCCATAATTTCAGAAATTAAAGATTTGTTGACATCCATCAAGAACAGGATATTTTATGCTTTCTTAACACTTTTAAAAGATTTTCTACTTGTATTGATGTTAAATCAGAAATAGTAATGACTAGTAGACTTTCATTTTTCTCCAAAAATGCATATTTTAGATTTTCTAGAAGTGGTTTCAATTCAAGAATAGGATATTCTGAAATTAAATATTTGTTATCATTTTCGAATTTTTCTTTGTTTATGTCCATAGTGTCTGTTTGCTCAGATATTTCCTCTTTCAACATTTCTTCAATTGGTATTACACATATTTCAACATGATCTAATTCCTCTACATCTAAATCCTCATATATTTTAAAAGTTTCGATTAGATTAACTTTAAAATTTTTAAATTGAAGCTCTTTAAAATATTTCTTGACTCCACTGAAAATATTCAGTTCTAACTTTTGATCACCCCAAGCTAATTCCATCCAACCATTCTTACAACTTATGCAAGCATCGACTGTAGCTAAAATTGACCTTCCTAAAATAATTATAGTTTGATCTTGATTTATATTTGAAGTATTTGTTTCCATTACAGTAAAATCAACAGGGTAGATAAATTTCATAACCCTTACTAAAATATCTTTCACTTTTCCTAAAGGTATTGTTATGGATTTATCTACTAGCTGAATAACTATTCTAGTAGGTTTGATATTATCCAGTTTTAACTTCTCATAAACAAAACTAGGCATAACATTAATTTTAGCTCTTAGGTCTATTAACACTATATTAAAATAACAATCTCCTATATAGCAGGAAATAATAGGTGTTCCTAGATCATTTAATATTTTAGGTACAAGATTAATTAACAGGGAGCTTACCTCTTTAGCTAAAAATGTCTTTCTTAATATTTTATTCCTTCTATTCTTAGTACAAAGAGTTTTAGGATATATAGCATAAGAAGGAACCTATCTAATAATTTCCAATAATGGTATATTGACTTTAACTTGCTCAAATATTTTACTAATTTGTTCCAATTCTTGATCCTTAACATTTCTCATTGTATATGGAAATGGAAAATGATTTTCATTTGTTAACTTATCTCCATTTTCAATATCTTCCTTAATAACTTCAGTTTCGATTTCTTTACTATTTTTAGATTCTGTATTGTTTTCAATTTTTGTATTGTCCATTACTTCAACATCGAATTTGTTTTCTGGACTAGATTTTACCTTAGTTTCCTCTTTCTTTGTGAAATTGTCACTAATTTGTTCTTCTTTATCAACCCTTTTAGGACCTTCATAAGTTATACCAGATCTTAACATAATACTTACATCTTTTGATACATTATCTGATTTAGATAGATTAGAATTAGATAAATTTTCTAAAAACAAATCTATTGATCTTTGAATTTCATCCAATTTTTCCATATGATTAAATGCAATTGAATCATTATACTGATTTTCTTCCATTACCTCAAATGGTTGTATACTCTCATCTGTAAATAACATATCTCCTAATGTGTTTGAAATATTTTAATTTCACTGCAAGTGCACGGATTCAAATGTAATTAGTGTGCAAGTATAGGTTTGTTAACAGGGATTAGTTTTGCTTGGTGTTTAGCAAAATTGGTGTATTCAATTAATGGAACAAGTAATTATATTTCTTTTAAGCAATGTCACAGTTGCTCTATTCCAATTAACCACTAGGATGCTCTTTAAAAACCTATTAAATTGTACCTTCCAAAGAATTTTTCATTAACTCTAATTTCTTCACCACTTAGAATATTTTGATTTTAAAATAAGCCTTTTAGTAAATGATTCAAATTTTGCACTTAAAGACTCTATCAAGTGAGTTTTACTTCCAAATAATTAATTCTTCTTAAGTCTTAAGATTATACACTTCAGTTTGCATAAAATTTGTCATTTTGCGTAGAGAGAGCATTTAACTCGCGAGGTAGCTCGTGGGTAAACATCTTCACCCTCGAACTTACTCGAGAGTTGTGCGATAATTGTGAGTTTCAAATGTTTAAATAGTACTCTTAGTTGAAACTTCTAAGAGTTGAATACTTATATTTTTGATCTTTTTAAATATTTTAAAACACAACAAACAACATAATACATGAAACACAACATAGTACAAATAACATGTAAAAATAAAATGCAATATTCAACATTACAGTAAATATAAAATCATTCTCCAAATCTCGTAACTGAGTCGATAAGATGGTTGTTTGTAAATTTGAGTGTAAATATAAAAGCAAAGTAACAATAAAGGAAAAGGAAAAGGAAAGAACACCTAATGCTTCACCATAATTTCTCCCTTTGAAACTTGCTTAGGCTAAGAACTTCTCTTTGTCTTTACTTCATTCCGGTCCTATTGACCCCATGCTTAAGCGAAATTTAAAGGGGGAATTACCTGGCTAACCGTTGGCAAGCCGCTTCAAGGAAGCGGCAACCAATCCCCAAAAAGCCCAACTTGCACAAAAGGTTGGGGGAATCACTCGGCTAGTCGTCGACAAGCCGCTTCAAAGAAGCAGCAACTAGTCCCCAAAAACCCAATTGCATAAAAGGTTGGGGGATTTACCCGACTAGCCGCCAGCAAGCCGCTTCAAGGAAGCGGCAACCGGTCCCCAAAAACCCCAACTTGCACAAAAGGTTGGGCGAATCACCCGGCTAGCCGCCGGCAAGCCGCTTCAAGGAAGCGGCAACTGGTCCCCAAAAACCCCAACTTGCACAAAAGGTTGGGGGAATTACTCGGCTAGCTGCTGGCAAGCCGCTTCAAGGAAGCGGCAACCGGTCCCCAAAAACCCCAACTTGCACAAAAGGTTGAGGGAATCACCTGGCTAGCCGCTTCAAGGAAGCGGCAACCGATCCCCAAAAACCCCAACTTGCACAAAAGGTTGGGGGAATTACCCGGCTAGCCATCGGCAAGCCGCTTCAAGGAAGCGGCAATTGGTCCCTAAAAACCCCAACTTGCACAAAAGGTTGGGGGAATCACCCAGCTAGCTGTCGGCAAGCCGCTTCAACCCCAACTTGCACAAAAGGTTGGGGGAATCACCCGACAAGCTGCTTCAAGGAAGCGGCAACCGGTCCCCAAAATCCCCATTGGCGCAAATGTTCGGGGGACCAGCCGGCTTCCGAGTAACTACCCAGAAAGGCAAGCCGAATCAGTTAGGGGGATATGACAGGATTTGACTGCTTAAATCTCACAAATCAATCCATTACGCAGATCACGTAATCACACCAAAACTCATGCTAGCTTCCATCTTCGGGCACCCCGAATAAGGAAGGCGACCCCTTATAAAAGAAGCGGCCTCCCTCCCCAAAAACCTAAGCTTTTCACCCCTTGGAGAAACCTTCGTTCGAACATTCCTGACACTCGCTTCCGCCCCTCGGAGAAGACACCAGCTAGAGGTTCTAAAGGAAGGGAGACGCTTGTGGTCCCGACGCCCGTTCGCCACACCGGAGCGAGGACTTCCGATCACCGCCAACGACCCTCTGCAAGTAAGCCCTTCCTCCCTCACCATTTTACATATGGTTTAAACGATGTTTCCTCGAGCCCTAACCATGTAATACCTTTCCCATACAAGGGAAAGGTCAGAGGACAGACTCGGTTATCATTCCTTCGGAAACACATCCGAAGGTATCGGCTGCCGCCCTACCAGCCGGGTAAATCTACCCGGCACAGTCGAGTTTGGTTCGGTTGTGACCCTTTCGTTGGCTTCTTTTATGTGGAAACTCTGAGTTTCCCACGTTTTTATCTGATCTTTGCATGTTTTCTTTCTCGGGAGGTGTAAGTCTACCCTCCCGATGCCCCAGAAAGGTTTCTGGGATGACGCCACCAATAAAGATGTCGGCAATGGCCAATTGGGTGTACGAACACGTACAACCCGGCGGTTCCCGTTCCTTTCCTGGGGTTGTAAGTCTACTCTCCCGATGCCCTAGAAAGTTTTCCAAGATGACGACACTGGCAAGGATGCCAACGGCGGCCGTTCGGGTGTACGAACAGGTACAACTCGGTGGTTCCTGTTCTTTTCCGGGAGGTGTAAGTCTACTCTCCCGATGCCCCAGAAAGCTTTCCGGGTTGACGCCACCGGCAAGGATGCCGGTGGCAGCCGTCCGGGTGTACGCGAGGTACAACTTGACGGTTCCCATTTTCCGGGAGGTGTAAGTCGACCCTCCCAATGCCCCAGAAAGATTTCCGGGATGACGCCTCTGGCATTCACCCCATTAGCACAGACGATTCAGGGAGCCAGCTGGCCCGCCTCCGGCAAGCCAGCATAAATGGCCGGTAGCCGACTCCCCGAAAACCCATTTTTGGGTGAATGATTTGGAGAATCAACCAGCCTGCCGCCGGCAAGCCAGCATAAACGGTCGGTAGCCGGCTCCCTGAAAACCCATTTTTGGGTAGATGGTTCGGGGAACTAGCTGGTCTATCACCGACGAACCGGTATAAGAAACCAGCAGCCGATCCCCACTTTTCGGGAAATGTAAGTCTACATTCCCGTTGCCCCCGAAAAGATTTCCGGGCTGACACCTCCAGCATGCATCTTTGTCGGCGGTGGCCATTCGGGTGTATAAACGTACGACCCGACGGTTCTTGATTTCTGGAAAGAATAGAGCCACCTTTTCGGGATAAGACCACCGGCATGCACCCGTGCCAGCCTCGACCAAGTGGTAACACAAGTTCTCACCTTCGGTCAAATAGGGCATATGATGCGGCAGCCGGCATATTCAGCTGGCTATCTGGCGGCCTAATCGGCTACCTCACCCGACTTTCAGTTCTTCCACTGAAAGGTCCGAAAGGGTGTCCTCATGTCTTTCTCTCCCCCATTTGTTGCCAGACCCGATGTGGATCCCCGCTTTGTTCGATTCTCATTTGTTTTACTCGATTCTCATTTGTTTTACTGGATGGGATGTGGTTATCCCTTTCGATGCCCTGGAAAGTTTTCCAGATGAGGCCATGTGTGGCCGGACTGACTGTTGTAGTTTTCCATTTTTAGAGCTGGAGAGAGGCCAGGATTGCCCGGGCTATCTGGGGGTGCCTAACACCTTCCCCAACAGTACCCTGAGCCCCATATCCAGTTCTCTCATGTTACACAATTTTACGTGATTCCCATGGTTTTATCGTTTCGATGGTGAAAGGACACTTTCCCATCCAATTTTCCTTGTTTTCTACCTGAAAATAAGGTGGTGACTCCGTTCAATGAGCCATCCACCCCATGTGGTGATGCGCTCACACAATCACCTTTCAATTCTCTATACCTAGGCCCATCCATCGGTGGGGCCGGTGGAATCCTATGGGCTTCCAAGTGATAGCCGGATGAAAGAGAGGGTACAGATTTTTGGCGACTCCACTGGGGAGACTCGCTGCATGTTATCAATTAAGTGGCTCAAACTCTCGCTCATACGGCTCTTTTATGGTCAGTTTTTTATTCTTCCGTTAGGATTTTTAACATACTTGTCGCATTTGTTAAGCGAAGCCGCTTTCAAATGCATTGAACCATATCACCCTTCTTTGGTATCCTTGCAGATCTTTATGGACCCCTGTGGGTTCTCTAGGCACCGTCACCTCACGAACCTCTACCCTACAGGTTTCGGACCATGCTGGCTCCCCCTGTCCTGACTCACTCACAAGCAAGAGCCATGGCCACCGGTTCCGTTGCGGCTTCCAGATCATCCCCTTCCATCACTACGGCAACTTTTGTGCCACTGTCTGTGGTCTTCGACCCGCCGCTTCCTATCGTCACTAGGACAAACTTCACCTGGCCGATCGTCATGCCTGCTGGAGCCACGGACCAACCAAGGGCGCCAGACCTGTCTGCAGCCGTGGCATTCAACAATGCCACGGTACATCCTGCACCACCCACTTTTCCAGCCACTGAAACTGAAGGTAACAGGCCAGCTCCCACACAGAGCACCGGCCCATCCTACCAACCACCCTCGAACATCGAGGGCATAGGAGTGGCCGACACCTTCCTCCCACCTCGACCGGGACACTTCGAGCAAACCCTCCTGGCTCACTAGTTGGCGCACTATCAACAGCAAGGGATTGGTTCAGTAATCCCCCCTAGGCCAACCATCTGTGTCCCAGAGAGGCCACACTCGGAAGAATATGATGTCGTCACCACTCCCATCACCGATCCATTTGGCCCGCCACCAATCCAGCCGGCAGCCGCCACCGCTACCGCCCCGGTGCCCGACCTGCAAGGGCAACTACTGTAGAATGATAGCCATATTAGAGGCATCCTTCCGAAGCATAAAGCCCGGCCCGCCTGGACCTTCCTGTGCCTTCCAAAATCTCTGTTTCTATCCCGAAGCGACGCTCCCTCCCGATTTCAAGATGCCTGAACTGGTTAAATACAACGGGCACGGGGATCCTTCTGTGGAGACATGGCGGCACTGCAACACGAGGAGAAGCTCCTTGTTTGACTGTTCCAAAAAGCTTTCCAAGGACCTGCACTTTCCTAGTACATGTCCTTAGACTTAACAAAAATCTACACCTGGGAACAGCTGGCGTACATGTTCCAAGAATAGTACGCGTATAACTTAGACCTGGCACCAAAGTTGGAAGATCTCCATTGCCTTCACCAACATGAGAACGAGCCATTCAGTGGCTATGTCGGTAGGTGGCGGGCCCTGGCATCCCAAATCCAAGACAAACCTGCGGAAGAAGACTCTCTGGACATAATTGTGCAAGGTGCCCAACCATCACTAGCAGCCCTTCTATGCATCCAGTCATACTCAACTTTCTCCCAGTTAATCAAAGCTGGTAGCCGCCTGGAAGGATTCTTGAAGTCGGGGAGATTCTCAGCTCTTCCATTCGGAGCCAACCTCGGGGGCAACATACGTCCCCGACCACCTGTCACAGGCGACAACATGGGGAACAACTGCAGCCCCCAGAGGAATGACAACATCCGTCCATCTCTCGTGACCGTTGTGGCAGCAACACCACCACCATACCAACCACAACAGGTGTACACCCCGGCCTAGGAGTACCATCTGCCGGAATTCACACTGGTTCAACAGCCGGTCTACAACACCCAAGCGGCCTCGAATCAACAACCTTGGAGGCCCAAGGCTCCACACCCGACAGCCGCATCCGATCCACCGGCCCACCGGCAGTGGCAGGTAACGTCCCCGACAACTTCTCAACAAAGAAACCAATGACAAAATGGAGATCGCACACGCGTTAACCAATAATGCCCCGATCAGCAACAGTGTGGACCACGCCAGCCGCCCCTGTAGCCTCAGCTGCCGGCTTTACTCCCACGACCGGCACTTCAACTAGCATGGTCTCTCCAGCGACTACAACGCTGGCACCACTCCAAGCGCACCTGGCAAAGAAATAGTTCACCAGGCCCTCCCCTCCGGCCACACTCACTTCTGAACAACACAAAGGCAAAGGGATAGAACAGCCGTCCACATGTATGGCTATAACCAGGTCTGGCCAGGTATATCAGCCAAAGTCACACCCCAGAGGGATCTCCATCTCGGGAATAGTAGGACAAACTTCAACCGGCAATCGACAACCGGCTGTCGCCTCAGCAATACCGGCAACCGCCTCTTCAGCATTGGCCACCCAGTCGCAGCCACTCCTGGACCTGTCAATCTAGCTACAAGGGATACAGGCAGACATCTACCTATGGGATCTGCTCCGATCCTCTACCGAGCACCAAGATAGCCAAAGTGGACCAAGGTCTCAGTCCCGGGGCCATAGAAGGAATGGTGGCCACAGTAACGGTCCCCTCCTTCGTCTACTTCTTAGATCTAGACCTCTCACTGGCTGAGACCGACCACAACCTATCCTTGTACATTCGGGTATAATACAAGGACCTCTGCATCCCCATGGTAATGATCGACGACGAATCCGAGCTAAACCTGTGCCCACTACAAGTCCTACAAAAGCTAGGGATCAAAGAACAAGACTTGCTCCCCACCGACTGGGTGATGAGAGGGTTCGACGGCACTCTTCACGAAGCCAAAGTTGAAGTCGTCCTCCCCCTCGTCATTGGACCAGCCACCTTCGAGGTTCCTGTGCACGTGGTAGACATTCCCCTGAGCTACAATCTTATCCTGGGCCGCCTGTTTCTCCACCAAAATTCCATTGTGCCTTCCACCCTTCATAGGATGCTTAAGTTCCTATGGAAAGGGGAGGTCATTGTCATACTAGTGGAGAACTACTACCATTCAGGACAATCTGTAGCTGTTGTAGCGCCTTCCAGTCGCAACAACCGACACCGGAACCGGTCGTCACCTCATCATTGGGTCTCCCAAACCCAGCCGTCTTTGACTATCTGTCTAGGCGCATGGAACCTTGGGAGGACAACCCACAGCCAGGCCAGGAGCCAGAGGATGGTTTGTTGCAACTGTTCAGAGAATCCCCGGTATGCACTGAGGATCTAGCCCTTCACCGACCTCCCTCACCGTCACCCATCCTACAGGGAGGAACCTTGGAAACGGACGTTGCGTCCAACTGGTTTGTATAGGGAAAGGAGACGACAAGGTGCGCTCCTTCCCCCTCTCCTTCAACCTAGCACCGCAACACCCACCTAATGACCTAGGTGGGGACACTCCAGGCTTGTAGGTCATCAACATCAAGAAGCAAGCCTGATGGCTTCCGGGTGACTCACGCCGGAACCCACTCCTCCAACAGCAGGGCTTGGCATCCCACGCACAAGTGCGCCGACAGCTGCATCCTCAACAACCACTGACTTGGCAACCCGACCTAGTCAACCGGGACTTGGCAATCATACCAAGTCTCTCGCTTGGCACAGCAGACAATGGATCCCCTGGGCACCAGTTAAATCAACTAAAAACCATCAACCCTCATCAGGGGTGCCACATCATGGAGTCGGAGCAGCTAGCCTACTCAGTCTAGGCAACCATTTTCACAAGTAGAATACTAGCCAACATCACGAGGCAGAACTAGGGGCATTCTGCCCCTCCTCTGCCATAGTCACTCAAGCAGGCGAATGTGACCAGTCTGCTACCTTTCTATCCGGGGCTCCATCTGGTTTCCACCTCCTGTCCACTAGGCAGCCAGCTCCACCCATCGGGACAGAACTAGGGGCATTCTGCCCCTCATCCTCCTTAAGCGCTCGGCGGCCAGAACAACAAATGGAGTCTGACGACATAACACCTCAAGTAAATAGGTACAGCAGGTCCACCATTGTCTCCCTTGAAGCACTCCCGAGGTTCACCGCTACCTCGAACTGGCAGTCGGTCCACTTACTCGGCACTGAGCTGGAAGACCACGGGCACTGCTCCCACCAGGTCCATCATCCACCCCCCTTTCAGCCCAAGGGTCAACAAGTCACAAAAGACACCAATGATCCTTATCAAGAGTCTGAAGTAGGAAGCCCATGGGTCCAACCACCCGAATCTACCAGCATAACATCTACCGACGAAATCGAACTTGTAAACCTTGGGGATGAACAACATCCAAAAGAAACAAAAATTAGTAAAGAAGTGCCTGAGCCCTACCGGCAACAACTCCTCACACTCCTACGTGAATTCGTAGAGGTGTTTGCGTGGGATTATGAAGACATGCCCAGTTTGGATGAACGGGTTGTAGTCCACCGACTACCCCTCAAACCAGAAGCCCGACCTGTGAAGCAAAAAGCTCGACGAATGAGACAAGAATGGGCCTAGAAGCTGAAGGAAGAAGTCCATAAGCAATTGAACGTCTGATTCCTCTAGCCTGTCTTCTACCCAGAATGGGTGGCAAACATGGTACCCGTCCCGAAGAAAGATGGATGAGTACGCATGTGTGTAGACTATTGGGACCTCAACAAAGCTAGCCCCAAGGATGACTTCCCACTAACACACATAGATGTCTTGGTAGATGACGTCGCCAAGTACGGGGTATATTCCTTTATGGACGGATTCTCTGGATACAATCAAATCCTCATGGCAAAGGAAGACAAGGAGAAGACCGCATTCACAACCCTTTGGGGCATCTTCTGTTATAGGGTGATGCCATTCGGGCTCAAAAATGCAGGTGCTACTTACCAAAGAGCCATGACCACCATCTTCCATGACATGATGCACAAAGAAGTTGAAGTCTACATCGACGACATGGTAGTGAAGGTGCACACTCATCAACAGCATCTCAAGCATTTAAGAAGACTATTCGAGCGCCTAAGGAAGTACAAGCTCAGATTGAACCCGTCAAAATCAACATTCAGGGCCACCACCGGGAAGCTTCTCGACTTCTTCATCAGCAAACAGGGCATCGAGGTAGATCCCAACAAGGCAAAAGCAATCTTAGACATGCCTCCTCCACAGACGGAACAATAGATACGGAGCTTGCTAGGAAGGCTACAATACATCACGCGTTTCATCTCATGCCTCACGCCGATTTGCGAGCCTTTCTTCAAACTCTTGAAGAAAAATGCCAACTTCACGTGGACAATAGAATGCCAAGTCGCCTTCAACCACATCAAGCATCAGCTGTCCCAGCTGTCGATTCTCGTACCACCACACCCTGGACGACTGCTTTTCTTGTACATGTCGGAAACGGCTTCCTCCATGGGTGTAGTGTTGGGCCAGCATGACACCACCGGAAAGATCGAGTAGGCCATATACTACCTTAGTAAAAAGTTTACTGAGGTACAGGAACGGTATGAGCCGATTGAAAAGTACTTGGGGAATTCACAGCAAGAGGATTGCCCATGGTATTCAGATATACAAGCCTTCTTAGAGACCAAAGAGTTCCCCCCAGAGGCTACCACCCAAGACAGACATACGTTGTCAAGACTAGCAGCCGACTATGTCTTCAGCGGGGGACAGCTTTACAAAAGATCTCACAACCAGACTCTTCTCCGGTGTGTAACCTTGCCCGAGGCATGTACGGTTATGCAGGAAATCCATGAAGGTGTCTGTGGATCCCACATGAACGGGATCCTCCTGTGAAAAAGATCATGCTCTAAGGCTACTACTGGAGCACAATGGAAGCAGACTGCACCACGTACATCTGTCACTGTCACCAATGCCAAGTACATGGAAACCTCATCCACGCGCCCCCAAGGAATTATACAAACATGGCTTCTCCTTGGCCATTCTCCATGTGGGCCTTGGATGTGGTAGGTGAGATTAAGCCGAAAGCCACCAATGGACACAGGTATATACTGGTGGCCATCAATTACTTCACCAAGTGGGTAGAGGCAATATCCTACAAGACAGTCACGGTAGCCGCCACCCAGAAGTTCTTGCGCAACAACATCGTCACCAGGTATGGCATCCCCTTCGAGGTAGTGACTGATAACGGCACCAACTTCACATCCAAGCAGGTCACCAGCTATCTCGAGTAGTGTCACATTCGTCACCTAAGGGCATTCCCCTACCAGCCATAGATGAACGAAGCAGTCGAAGCAGCTAACAAGACGCTAGTCCAGATTCTCAAGAAGATGGTCCGAACACACAAAGATTGTCACGACCACCTCCCATACGCACTCTAGGCCTACCGAACATCTTTACGAACTGCCACCAGAGGAACACCATACTCACTAGTATACGGGTCCGAAGCAGTGTTGCTAGTAGAGGTAGAACTCCCGTCCCTTCGCATCATCAAAGAGGCAGTAGACTCCAATGACCAGTGGTCAGAATCATGCCTATTGCAGCTCAACCTCCTAGATGAGAGAAGGTTGAGAGCCTTGGACCATGCCCAGACTTATCAGCAAAAGATGGCAAGGGCTTACAACAAGAAGGTTCATCCCCGACTCCTTATGTCTGGTGATCTAGTCCTTCGCTCCATCTTCCCAACAAGTTAAACGGGGAAATTCTCCCCAAACTGGCGTGGCCCATACGTCATCACCAAGATCCTCAGTGGGGGAGCCGCTTACCTTTTTGATGAAGCCACCCAACAAGAGTTTGGCCCAGTCAATTTGTCACAACTGAAGAAGTTCTACCCATAGAAAAGACGAATTCGACCGGGGATCTACGCGGCTGCCGCTTTCAGATGGGCCGGCAGCCGGCCTCCTAGACCGGCTACCCAAGACCAAGAAAAGACGAATTCAACCGGGGATCTATGCGGCTGCCGCCTTCAGATGGGTCGGCAGTTGGCCTCCCGGACCGGCTCCCCAAGACCAAGTAAAGACGAATTTGACCAGGGATCTACGCGATTGCCACCTTCAGATGGGCTGGCAGCCGGCTTCCTAGACCGGCTCTCCAAGACCAAGAAAAGATGAGTTCGACCGGGGATCTACGTAGCTGCCGCCTTCAGAAGGGCCGGTAGCTGGCCTCCCGGACCGACTCCCCAAGACCAAGAAAAGACAAATTCAACCGGGGATCTACGCGGCTGCCGCCTTTAGATGGGCCGGCAGCTGGCCTTCCTGGACCGGCTACCCAAGACCTAGAAAAGATGAGTTCAATCGGGGATCTATGCGGTTGCCACCTTTAGATGGGCCAACAGCCGGCCTCCCGGACTAGCTCCCCAAGACCAAGAAAAGACGAGTTCGACCGGAGGTACAAACGGCTGCCGCCTTTAGAAAAGCCGGCGACCGGTTTTTCTCGGACCGGCCCCCCGTGGCACAGAACAGTCAACCTCTCCTGGGATTTTTTTTCACCCGATCGCTAGCACTCTCCAACCGGTTGCCAGCATTTCCAACCAGAAACCTGCCATCTCCTCTAGAAGACATGCACCTCAGGACAGAACTAGGGGCATTCTGCCCCTCCATCCCATTTCATGCACTGGGCAGTTGCCAATGGCGAAACCCAACGGTCCAGCTCCCCACGGTCACAAAAGATCAACTAGACCGAGGATCGACGCGGTCGCCGCCTTCAGATAGACCGACCACCGGCTTCTTAGACCAACACCCTGCAAGCCAACCAAGAAGCCAAATCCCCCGTGACAAGGATGGATGAACACGAGTGGGACTCATCACAGCCGCTGCCTTTAGACAAGCCGACGACCGACGTCTCTGTCCGACTCTCTACCAACCGATCGAGAAATCAGGTTCAAACAGGTACGCTCCTTTCCTCGGTGAATTCCCTCTTACGACTCACATGTCGCACGATGCACACACGATGCACACGTGATAAGTAGGTCCCACTCTTTAGTCATCTAGCCTCGTCCATATTGGAAAGGAAGAGGGCCGACAAAACTAGCCAAAACGGCACCCCACACGTTCGTGTATGTTCTGGATCACAGCTTGTCAGCCATAGCCTATTGCCCAATACTTACACACTCCACCGTCCAACCAGCCCACCATCGGCTACCACCTCTAACATACCTGGTAGCTGCATCCACAGTAGGCAGTGAGAACAGTTTGCAGCAGCAGGCAGCGCATCCGACTCAAGAAGTGCTATCTTGACCTCTGGGATGAACTACCAACCCCAGGAGTGACACCAACTGCATCCAGATTTCTACATCGAAAACTAGAGTGCCCATCTTGTTTAACTCTGATGGCACAAAGATGGAACATGGTGAGTAATCTAGGTTCATCCCTATCCCCATGGTCTTTGTTGATTCTGAGTGGTTACGAGATACCGACGGGAGATCACTTCTCCCCTCGAATGAGTATCCAACCTCCCATTCTTTACCTAGCTCGAGTGCCACCCGACAATGAGAGAGATCACAAATTTTGGCTCCCTCTAAGTAAGGTATTCCCCCTTGGTACACCAGCTGTGACAATGTCAGGTTATTTTACTTGCCAACAGCATGTGGGGAGGGTTAGTAGCATTCTTTTATCCAGTTTTCTTATCTTCTATTTTGTAATAGAAAAGAAAAAAGAAAAAGAGAAGAAGAAAAGTTAGTGGCTAGAATCCTTCTTCAATAGAAAAAAAGAGAAAAAGGAAAAAGAAAAACAAAACAGAAAAAAAGAGAAAGGAAAAAGAAAAAAAAAAAAGAGAAAAAGGAAAAGAAAAAAAAAAGAGAAAAAGAAAAGAAAAGAAAAAGTTACTTGTTGCTGGGTCCTGAAAGCATATGGACTCCTATAAGGGAAGGGTAGATCTTAGGATTCCACCATCTGTTGGCAGTCCAATACCCCACTTTGTTGCGATTGACCAAGTATCCCCTTCTTTCAAGGCTTGGCAACCCATCGAAGTCCGCCAACACAACCGGGTGCCGAAACCCATTTGCCGACACCCACTTCTCCCTTTTTCCCTTGTCCTAGGGTTTGACATCCCAACTAAGTCGTTAACACTGGGCTTGGCATCCCTTACAAAAGACGTGCCAGCAGTTGCGTCCTCAGCAGCATTGGGCTTAGCATCCCACTGAAAGTCGCTTCCTCCCCTGGGTTCCAATGCCCACGTTTCCAAAACCCGCATGATTCCATCCATAATTCCTACAACCCTAGAGCGAACTAGTGAGGATGAATCAGCATAACTATGGGCAAAAGGACAACTCTCAGATCTCTCCCCTTGACCCATCTTTGTCGCCTAAGGGTCGCTTCCACTGGACAAGGGAACTACGTTTCCAAACTCACATGCATGAATGTCCAAGCGATTGTCTTTTGATGTGAGGTGAGACACCTTCCATTCCCCTGCAGGTCCAAATAGCACAATTGGGTCAAAACAGCTACCTTATGCGGACTCCATTGCAGGCAGCCGCTTAAAGCCCTTTTCCTTTACAAAGCCAACAAAAACAAAAACACAAGAAAAAGAGTCACCAGAGAATATCCCTACCTCCTCACACGACTCACCACAGATATTCACAAATGAGAGGAGGGAATCACACTCCCTCCTCACCTTTGGAAACTAATATACGAACGAGTGTGTAGGTGAACAAGTCAGTTGGACAATTTAGCCGGCTACCACTTAGGAAGTACAGCCACTCGGACCAAAACCCGCATGAGATGAGATGTCACGTGGGAAAAGTAGGGGGCTACCAAGAACGAGGAAAGTTCGCACACGCGCGCCACCCAGCTCAGCCCCTGGATGCCTGAACTAAAACCCGCACGAGACGAGATGTCACGCGAGAAAAGTAGGGGGCTGCTAAGAACGAGGAAAGTTTGCCCACGTGCGCCACCCAGCTCAGGCCGCTGGACGCTCGGACCAAAACCCATGCGATGAGATGTCACGCGGAAAAAGAAGGGGGCTACTGGGTAAATCAGTCGATCGCCGCCACTGATGCCCAGGTATGATTGACTCCCCAACACTAATCACTCCTCACAAGAATGAACAAGGCCCCCATGCCTCGCTGAACTCAGACAACTTGGCGCCACGACAAGGATCAGCGCCAGACGAAACGTTACGCAGGAGAAAGAAGAGCTGTCGGCAATCCGGTGAGAAAACCCGGTTACTGGCTCTCCAAAAACCATACTTAGACGTATGGATTGGGTGGCTAACCGGCCCGCTGCCGGCAATCTAGTAAGAAAACCTGGTTGCCGGCTCCCCAAAAACCATACTTAGACGTATGGATCGGGTGCCAAATCGGCCCACCGCCAGCAATCCGGTAAGAAAACCCAGTTGCCGGCTCCCCGAAAACCATACTTAGACGTAGGGATTGGGTGGCTAACTAGCCCGCCACTAGCAAATTGGTAAAAAAACCCGGTCGTCGGCTCCCCGAAAACCATACTTAAACATATGGATCGGGTGGCTAACCGGCCCGCCACCGGCAAACCAGTAAGAAAACCCGGTTGTCGGCTCCCCAAAAACCATACTTAGACGTATGGATCGGGTGGCTAACTGGCCCACCACCGGCAAATCGGTAAGAAATCCTGGTCGCCGGCTCCTCGAAAACAATACTTAGATGTATGGATCGGGTGGCTAACCAGCCCACCGTCGGCAAACCGGTAAGAAAACCTGGTTGCTGGCTCACCAAAAACCATACTAAGACGTAAGGATCGGGTGGCTAACTGGCCCACCACCGGTAATCTAGTAAGAAAACCTGATTGCCAGCTCCCTGAAAATCACATTTAGACATGTGGATCGGGTGACTAGCAGGCCCACCGCCGGCAATCCGGTAAGAAAACCTGGTTGCCAGCTCCCCCCAAACTCCCAGCATGGCACAAACATCGTCTCTGTATCGTTGCCCCATGACTCACCCGTCAGTCTGCACAAGTTCTCGAGGAAACAGTTATACGCAAAGTTTTGTTAAAAAGTGCATTGGATGTTATTTATGATGGGGAGTACAAATAGACACACGAGACTATTCCTCGTTTGAAGACCCCTGGGACTCGAACCTCTGGGGCTCATACCTCTGGCGGTCGGATCTTTGATGCTCCCACCTTCGCTGCTCCCAGGCCTACTCTTGACGCTCTATCCGCTCAACCAGGTGGATCAACTGGTCCTCACGGCTTAATAACCGGATAAGGACTTCGTCTCGAGCCTGGAGATGATACAACGCCGCGCGCAAACCCTCGGGGTAATCCGGGTCTGAAGAAGTTCTGCCGACAGATCGAGAAGCAGGAGCAGGAGGACAGCGCCCGATTGACTACCCACCGAACGACGAGCTGGTCCGCTTTGAGGCAAGCCTCTCGAACCAGCCCAGGTCGTCCCACCTTCGCTGCTCCCAGGCCTACTCTTGACGCTCTATCCGCTCGACCAGGTGGATCAATTGGTCCTCACGGCTTAATAACCGGATAAGGACTTCGTCTCGAGCCTGGAGATGATACAACGCCGCGCGTAAACCCTCGGGGTAATCCGGGTCTGAAGAAGTTCTGCCGACAGATCGAGAAGCAGGAGCAGGAGGACGGCGCCCGATTGACTACCCACCGAACGACGAGCTGGTCCGCTTTGAGGCAAGCCTCTCGAACCAGCCCAGGTCGACCGAGGTGATGGGTCGGGTCTAGAGTGGGACTTTCGGCCGGTCCCCGATGGAGATATGGAGTAAGTGGGCCAATTCCACCATCGCCTCCCCGAAGAGCAACTGGTTGGGAGGTCACCGGCCCGGAATGATCATGCCGCGCATCTGGTGCCGAATCGTCGCCGCCCAGTTCACCCGGCAACCCGTTACCACCACGAAAGTTGCAAGGTATGTTGCCACACTGATCTCATCCCAATGTCCCCCCTTTGGGAGGATCGTATTGTTAAGAACAAAGGAGACGAGGTGGGCAACGGGGTTCAGGTCTCGGGCCTTAACGACCCGCTGATGAGAACTGGCTTCCGCAGCAACTGCTGCGTTGATGTCGCTGATGCTCCAAGGAAGGCTCGATGGGGAGGAGAAGATGTCCAAGCCGGTGAAGCGGAGGCCCAACACCTCGAACAGGAACGCGTCGGAGAATTCCACCGGTCCTGACTAGAGGCCCAGAACAAGTTGCAACTCCACCTTCGACAGGTTGGAGTACATCTCAGCCACCAAGCCGGGGACGATCTTGACCCAGTGGAAGTCCCGGATGAAAGGAAGCAAGCGCTGCCTGGCAAATAGCTACTCCACCTCTAGCAACTAGTCGAAGTTAGCCGACCTACCACATAACACCGTCTTTATGGCCAAGCAGTCATCAACGAGGGATGCCAACTCCTGGTCAGTTTCAGGGGGAGCCACGCCATCAGCCGCCACCTCCTCGGAATAGGTTGAAGTTCGATACCAAGGGAGCGCCAGACGGACCGACTCTGCATCCGATGCAGCATCATCGGAGATCTCGAACAGCCCCGATATAGTCCTGAGGTGATGTTGTCGACCCACCATCATCTTACAATGCATCCAGCACCGCGAACTCTGGGGAGGGGCCTCCACCGATGCCTCGCCTTCCGCTCTACCCTCCGATACCCAGGAGCTGGAGGCACCAGGGTCTCGTCATCGTTCTTCCAACCACCATCAGGACATGGCCTCGACCGAAGACACGTCGCAGCTGTGGTCAACAAGTTCGAAGAAGACGGACAAATGGGCCAACTCAGCCCAGTTAGGACACACGAGTTGTTCAGCCGGTAAACTTCTCAACGTGGGTGGTAAGAGATCAAGCCATTGCCGCACGGCCCCGGAAGTGGGTCGTCAGACGGGCCCCGTAACGTTCTTTGTGCAAGGCATGATGATGGTGAAAGAGTAAAATCAAGGCAAGAGAAATGGAAGAAAATCGAAGAGAAGAACCCAAGTGAAGAATGAGATCGAGAAGAGGAGATGAAGAAATCTCAAATGCCCTCACCCTCTATTTATAGAAAATTTGGCACCCTATTTCTGGCTAACCCCAGGCGGCAACCAGTTCAAAAATCGGTTGCATGAAAATCAAGAAAGCTAAAACAATTCCTAACAACTTTGAAAAGGTACAGTCATGGCATGAGAACTGATAAAGTTGCACGGAAACTGAAAAAGGTGAATAAAAATCAAGAAAGCTGTAGCAAGCACGTGAAAACATTCACATCACTAGCCGATGGCCGGCTCCCGTGATGCAGCAACCACGTAACCAGCCGAATGGAACGTAACGTCACAAAAAATATGATGTGACTAGTCACTACCTCGACAGCTTTCGGAAAAGAAACATGTGAAGCTTTCACATCACATCCCGGTTGCCGGCTCCCACAAGGTGGTTGCCACGTAACTACCCAGCTAAGAGCTAAGACACGGGGGAAGTACAACATGACGCCAACGTAGCCTCCGGACATGGTTTGCAAACGCTTTCCACCTCGTTACCCGGTCACCGGCACCCATAAGGTGGCTACCGTGCATCCAACCGGCTAACACTATGGCATCCCTTGGTCAAGTGACCGAGAGTGTAAGTCCAATTCGATTTTCTGACCAACGATGGATAATTCACAAAAGTGTGAAATCTCACATGCCTTACCATTTATGCATGGAGGGTCATTCAACCCTAGGATGTCAATTTCCTTCCCCCAAAGTCATACAACCTCGCCTAGGGAGGGGCATTCTGTTGACCCTATGCTTAAGCGAAATTTAAAGGGGGAATTACCCGGCTAGCCACCGGCAAGCCGCTTCAAGGAAGCGGTAACCGGTCCCCAAAAACCCCAACTTACACAAAAGGTTGGGGGAATCACTCGGCTACCTGCCGACAAGCTGCTTCAAAGAAGCAGCAACCGGTCCCCAAAAATCCCAACTTGCACAAAATGTTAGGGGATTTAACTAGCTTGCCGCCAGCAAGCCGATTCAAGGAAGCGGCAACCGGTCCCCAAAAACCCCAACTTGCACAAAAGGTTGGGCGAATCACCCGGCTAGCCGCTTCAAGGAAGCAGCAACCGGTCCTCAAAAACCCCAACTTGCACAAAAGGTTGGGGGAATCACTCGGCTAGCCGCCGGTAAGCCGCTTCAACCCCAACTTGCACAAAAGGTTGGGGGAATCACTTGGCTAGCCACCGGCAAGCTGCTTTAAGGAAATGGCAACTGGTCCCCAAAATCCCCATTGGCACAAATGTTTGGGGGACCAGTCAACTTCCGTCTGCCATGTTGCGGCTGTCGGGTAACTACCCAGAAAGGCAAGCCGAATCAATTAGGGGGATATGATGGGATTTGATTGCTTAAATCTCGCAAATCAATCCATTACGCAGATCGCGTAATCACACCAAAACTCACGCCAGCTTCCATCTTTGGGCACCCCGAATAAGGAAGGTGACCCCTTATAAAAGAAGTGGCCTCCCTCCCCAAAAACCAAAGCTTTTCACCCCATGGAGAAACCTTCATTTGAACACTAGTGACGCTCGCTTCCGCACCTCGGAGAAGACGTCGACCAGAGGTTCTGAAGGAACGGAGACGGTCGTGGTCCCGACGCCCGTTCGCCGCACTGGAGCGTGGACTTCTGATCACCGCCAACGACCCACTACAGGTAAGCCCTTCCTCCCTCGCCATTTTACGTATGGTTTAAACGACGTTTCCTCGAGCCCCGACCATGTAATACCTTTCCCATATAAGGAAAAGGTCGGAGGACGAACCCGGGTATCATTCCTTCGGAAACACGTCCGAAGGTACCGGTGGCCGCCCTCCCGGCTGGGTAAATCCACCCGGCACGGTCAAGTTTGGTTCAGTTGTGACCCTTTCGTTGGCTTATTTTATGTGGAAACTCTGAGTTTCCCACGTTTTTATCTGATCTCCGCAGGTTTTCTTTCCTGGGAGGCGTAAGTCTACCCTCCCGATGCCCTGGAAAGGCTTCTGGGATGACGCCACTGGCAAAGATGTCGGTGGCGGCCGTTTGGGTGTATGAACACGTACAACTTGGTGGTTCCCGTTCTTTTCCGAGGGGTGTAAGTCTTCTCTCCCGATGCCCCAGAATGTTTTCCGGGATGACGCCACCGGCAAGGATGCCGACGGTGGCCGTTCGGGTGTACGAACACGTACAACCCGACGGTTCCTATTCTTTTCTGAGAAGCGTAAGTCTACTCTCCCGATGCCCCGATAAGTTTTCTAGGATGACGCCACCGGCAAGGATGCCGACGATGGCTGTTCGGGTGTATGCGAGGTACAACCCGACGGTTCCCATTTTCTGGGAGGCGTAAGTCTACCCTCCTAATGCCCTGGAAAGATTTCCGGGATGACGCCTCCGACATTCACCCCATTAGCACAGACGGTTCAGGGAGCCGGCTAGCCAGCCACCGGCAAGCCGGCATAAAGGGCCGGTAGCTGGCTCCCCGAAAACCCATTTTTGGGTGAATGATTCGAGGAATAAACCGGCCTGCCGCCGGCAAGCCGGCATAAACGGCCGGTAGCCGGCTCCCCGAAAACCCATTTTTGGGTAGATGGTTTGAGGAACCAGCTGGTCCATCGTCAACGAATCAGTATAACAAACCGGCAGCTGATCCTTGTTTTTCGAGAAATGTAAGTCTACATTCCCGATGCCGTCAAAAAGATTTCCGAGATGACACCTCTGGCATGTATCTTTGTCGGCGGCGGCCGTTCAGGTGTACAAACATATGACCCGACAGTTCTTGATTTCTGGAAAGAACAGAGCCCCCTTCAGAGCCACCTTTCCGGGATAAGACCACCGGCATGCACCCGTGCCGACCCCAACCAAGTGGTAACTCAAGTTCTCACCTCCGATCAAAGAGGGGATATGACGCGGCAACCGGCATATTCAGCCGGCTGTCCGATGGCTCAGTTGGCTGTAAGGTCCAAAAGGGTGGCCTCGTGTCTTTCTCTCCCCCATTTGTTGCTAGACCCGATGTGGATCCCCGCTTTGTTCGATTCTCGTTTGTTTTACGAGATTGGATGAGGTTATCCCTTCCGATGCCCTAGAAATTTTTCCGGATGAGGCCATGTGTGGCTGGACTGACTGTCGTAGTTTTCCATTTTTAGAGCTGGAGAGACGCCGAGATTGCCCGGGCTGTCAGGGGGTGCCTAACACCTTCCCCAATAGTACCCTGAGCCTCGTATCTAGTTCTCTCATGTTACACGATTTTACGTGATTCCCATGGTTTTATCATTTCGATGGTGAAAGGACACTTTCCCATCCGATTTTCCATGTTTTCTACCCAAAAATAAGGTGGCGATTCCGTTCAACGAGCCATCCACCCCATGTGGTGATGCGCTCACACAATCACCTTTCAATTCTCTGTACCTTGGCCCATCCGCCAGTGGGGCCGGTGGAATCCCATGGGCTTCTAGGTGACAGCTAGATGAAAGAGAGGGTACAGGTCCACCAGGTCATCAATCTGGTAAGCCTTCCTTTTAACCTTGAAATGAGATTTTGGGCGTCACTCCGCAATTTCACCAAGGAATAGAGGAGGAAGCAACCAACGCTGAGAGTCTCTCCTTCAAGGATATGCTTAGGTTGAGAAAAGAATAGCAAACACATTACGTGTGTGATTGTAGAAGAGGAGGTTGTCAATCTCCTCTCAGAAGAAGTGAGTGGGTGAAAGGTGGAAGATGGAGAAGATGGATAATGCCCTGTGAATGGTACCTTGGATGAAGAGGAGGGGAGGCTTGGTTTCATGGCTATGGGACTATTTTATAGATAGGAGGAGTGGCAGTTCATGAGCTAGCAGTTAACAAGAACGTGGTGCACATCTGAACGTGAGAGATCATTCATGCATGCCCACTTCTTTAGCCTGTCCATCCACGTTCTCCGTGGTTGAGCTTCAACTAAATTAAATTTCTCAATTATGCTCTTATACAAATTTCCCTACAATTGTTCATCAAATTTCCCTACAAATACTTAAGAAATACATTTCATGAAACATATCATATTACAAGAGAAATAATTCATAACATTTAAACCTTAACTATAATTGTAATCACTATTACATCAATGAAATTCATCGCACAGAATAAGCAGGGCACTAGCTCGAGGGTAATATAGTTTACCCTCATGTAAGTTCCTAGGTAAATGGCTTTACCCTCAGACTCTATACTTGGACATAAATCACGATTTTTTTCTGTGAATTAACCATTTTATCAGCAACCTAAAGAGTCAATTATCAATCACTCATTCCTTTTTCAGTAGGTAATCACCACAAACATAATTCGTGACTTAAAAATTAATTCATGCATTATTAAAGTGAATAAACGTGCATAATACTCAAAAGTGTAGTTAACCTTATAATCATCATAATTCAATGCAAAATGCAACTAAAACTCACTAAACCACATGAATTAATATCAATAAAATGCACACTTTTGAGTCTGAATAGATGTTGAAATGAAATTTGAAATTTAGAGGTTACATGCCATTGCAAAATGGGAATGGAATCTAGTCTACATAGAATTGCAACTAGAGGATATGGGAGAACCTGACATGCCACATGAAGGAAAAATCAAAGCTTTTTGTTTCATCAATGGAGACACTCTTATTTATTGTGCATGAGATAATCTTTATTATTACAAGATCCAACTATTTGATGGAGGCTGCAATGCTGAACTTATTCATCAATTAACCTTGTTTGGTTCTACAATGTGGTTGCATGAATTAATTCCCTATGCAAATACTCTGCAACACTATGCATAGTATTTTCTGTTTGCCCATGTGTAAGTCTGAAGGTAAACTTGTTTACCCATGAACCTAGCTGTGGGTTGTTTCAAAAACTCCCTTGTTGAACACATACAATGTTTGTTATTTCTTTTGGAACATCTTTGTTGTATTGTACTTAAAACTGAATGAACCTTTGTTGCATGTTTTTATTAAGTCTGAAATTTTATATCATTTACTATAGTTGTCGCATTATTGTAAATAGATGTACCTATTGCATGACAACATGAAATGGTAGATAAAGCTTATTTAATGATGGTACACAAGCAAATCTTCTTTTATATTTAAATGTTATATGTCAGGTTGGTTAAGAGATTCATCTCATAAGTTAGTTCGAACACCTACAAGAAGAATAATTATGGCTGTCTCAAAGTAAGAACAACCTAGGGAACAAACAATAGGTAGTATGTTTTACCCTAATTTAATGGATGAACATTCCTGCATAACACTTCCTGAATGTGCTAATAACAGATTTGAATTAAATTCTAATTACATCAACCAGTTACCAAAATTTAATGGATTTGAAAAAGAAGAAGCTTATTGGTTTTTAAAAGAATTTAATGAAGTTTGCAATATGATGAAAGTACCAAACATGTCTGTTGATGCAATTAAACTATGATATATGCCTTTTGTTTTAAAAGATAGTGCAGAAAGATGATTATACAGTTTACAACCACATTCTATTACCAATTAGAATCAATTTTCTTCTGAATTTCTATGAAAATACTATCCACTACATGCCACAATTAAAAGGAAGATTGATATTTTAAATTGTAGATAGAAACCAAGAGAACCTTTCTAGAAATATTTTACAAGATTTCGTGACCTCCTAGCTCAATGCCCAGATCATGGAGTAGAACGAGTTACCCAAATCTGAACTATTTATAAAGGAATTAATTATCACACAAAGACACTCTTAGAATCTTTAAGTCAAGATGGATTTTTTAACTAGGGAATAGATAATGCTTGGAAATTTTTAGAAAATCTAGCTAAGAGAATTGCCCAATGGGAGAGTGTTGTTGCAGTGAGTCAAGAACAAATTCCTATCCCTAGGGGAGTCCATATTGTTGAACCACATGTTGCTTTAGAAGCTAAAATGGCAAGTTTAATATAAAAAATTGATGAACTACACCTTAAAAAAAAGATTGAGCCTAACATGCCTAAATGTACAAGTTACTTTGCCATAGGTCATGTTGTAGAGGACTATCTTATTTTACATAAATCTGAAGATGTTATTGCTTTATTTTATAATCAACGTAACAACTCTAATTTCAACCCTACTTATAATCCTAGGTGGAGGAACCATCCTAATTTTTCATGGAAAAACCCAAGACAATAACCACCTCAATCTATAGGACAACCTTTTATTAAACAAAATGCAATGAACAATAATTCTTTAAATTTAAATCAAAATCAACCTGTTCATGATCAAAATGTTGAGAGACAATTAGCAAACTTAATGCAAAGAGTAGAAACAGCACTAAAGTTGAATTCTCAAATTGCTGCACATGATCAAGCTATTAAAAGAATTGAGACACAATTGAACTAAATATCTAATTCACTTAACCTAAGAAACAAAGGTGCTCTTCCAAGTCAATCTATTCAGAATCCCTATTTACCTGATGGGCACATAGCCTATGGAGGAGATGAACACCACCACATAGCTTAACCCAATGAGGCTACAGTTTGGTGGTGTCTGTTTATAAACCACCTGATTTTCTTGTGAGCCATTAGAATTCCACAAGCATAGATATATAAGAGCACTATTTTTATTTCAATTATATTTAGTTCTTGTGAGCCTCGAATGTGGACTGATTGGCGATATTTGTTGGTTTATCGTTTTGACAAACATCAATGGCAACCTGTCAGAAGAGTTTATTTCGGAGGTAGACCAACAAACAATAGAAACCATGTGATTATTGATGGATCATTTACTTGATAACAAATTGTAACCCTACAAATGTTAATGAGATTACGGTTATTGCCATCAATATTGAAGATGAATTAGTGAAGCTCCTACTTGTCCCATACCCTATGGGAGCACTGTCAAGTTCATTTTATGATTTAGTCGAGCTGGCTATATTTGGGGGTGTACCCTCTCTTTCATTCGACTATCACCCAGAAGCCCATGGGTTTCCGATAACTTCACCGATGGATGGACCGAGGTACAGAGAATTGAAAGGTGATTGTGTGAGCACATCACCACGTGGGGTGGATGGCTCATTGAACGGAGTCGCCACGTTATTTTTGGGTAGAAATTAAGGAAAACTGGATGGGGAAGTGTCCTTCCACCATCGAAACAATAAAATCACGAGAATAACGTGAAATCATGTAACGCTATATGAAACAAGAGAGAACTAGATACGGGGCTCAAAGTACTGTTGGGGAAGGTGTTAGGCACCCCAAGACAGCCCGGGCAATCCCAGCCTCTCTCCGGCTCTAAAAATGGAAAACCATGATAGTCAATCTAGCCAAACGTGGCCTCATCCTAGAAGTCTTTCTAAGGGATCAGAAAATTCTCTGGTGACCAGGAACCGCCCGGGTGTGCATAGTCAAACACCTGAATGGCCGACATCAGCGAGGATGCATGCCGACGGCGTCATCCCAGAAGTCTTTCCGGGGCATTGAGAGGGTAGCCTTACTCCTCTCGGAGATTGGGAACCGTAGGGTCGTACATGCTCGTACGCCCGAATGGCTGACGTCGGCAAGGATGCATGCCGGCGGCGTCATCCTAGAAACCTTTCAAGGGCATTAGGAGGGTAGTCTTACTCCTCCCGGGGATTAGAAACCATCAGGTCGTACATGCTCGTACGCTTGAATGGCCGACGCCGACAAGGATGCATGCCGGCGGCGTCATCCCGGAAGCCTTTCCGGGGCACCAGGAGGGTAGTCTTACTCCTCTCGGGGATTGGGAACCGTCGGGTCGTACATGCTCGTATGCCTGAACAATCGATGCCGGCAAGGATGCATGGCGGCAGCGTCATCCCAGAAGCCTTTCCGGGGCATCGGGAGGGTAGTCTTACTCCTCCCGGGGATCGGGAACTATCGGGTCATACATGCTCGTACACTCGAACGGCTGACGTCAGCAAGGATGCATGCCGGTGACGTCATCCCAGAAGCCTTTTCGAGGCATCAAGAGGGGTAGTCTTACTCCTCCTAGAGATCAGGAACCATCGGGTCGTACATGCTCGTACGCCTGAAGAGTCGACGCCGGCAAGGATGCATGCTGGCGGCGTCATCTTGGAAGCCTTTCTAGGGCATCGGAAGGGTAGTCTTACTCCTCCCAAAGAGATATGTAGGAAACGGATAAAATGCGTAAAACATGTGGGGAAACTACGAGTTTCAACGTAAAAGGACCCGAAAGTGGGGTCGCGACCGAACCAGACTTGACCGTACTGGGTGGATTCACCCGGTTGGGAGGGAGGCTGCCGATACCTTCGAAAAGGTTTCTAAAGGAATGACACCCAGGCATGTCCTCCATCCTTTCCCTTGCATGGGGAAGGTCTAATGTGGTCGGGGCTCAAGAAAAATGTTGCTAAATCGTACGTAAAATGATGAGGAAGGAGGGGCTTACCTGCAGGGAGTCGTCGGCGGTGATCGGAAGTCCTCGCTCTGGTGCGGCGAGGGTGCATCGGGGCTACAAGCATCTCTTCTCCTTCAGCGCCTTCAGCCAGTCGTCCGAGCAGCTGTGCGAAGCATTTGAAGAGCGTCTCCCGCATTCGAACGAGCATCTCTCCAAAAGGGTGGAAGCGTGCCGAATGGGGTGGAAGGCCCCTTCTTTTATAAGGAATTTCCTTCCTTCTTTAGGGGATCCATGGATGGAAACCAGGCGCGTGTCTCGGTCCCATCCCATGATCCGCGTGATTGATTGATTGGCAGGATTTAAGTAATTAAATCTCACCATATCCTTCTAATTGATTGCATTCTCTCCCAGGTGGCCAGCCGGCAACTGTGACATACTAGTTGGGTGCTGGGTGCTAGGGATCAATGTGAATGTCACTCGAGGTTTGGGGGAATAGGCTATAGTGGAATAGTCAGAGATACTAGTAGGTGTCGGGTGCTGGGGATCCAGTTGCCGTGTGTTTTTTTTCTGGAAGTCGGACTGGACGTATGAACAGACCTGCACGTTGGTGGGAGAGTTAGAGGTCGGCCACCAGGGTGTTTTACTGGTGTGTCGGTAGTCGGCCGGCTGGTCTTACCCGGCCACCCCAAAAGGGGGGAGCATGTCCACTTAGTTGGGGGAATCTAGGGAGCCAGCTACCTGGGTTGGATACCGGCATGCCGGCGGCGGGCCAGCTGGCCGCCCGATTGACCTATTTACGCATGGGCCAACAGGGAGCCAGCTGCCGGGGTTGGATACCGACATGTCGGTGGCGGGCCGGCTGGCCGCCCGATCGACCTGTTTACGCATGGGCCAACAGGGAGCCGTCTACCGAGGTTGGATACCGGCATGCCAGCGGCAGGTCGGCTGGCCGCCCGATCGACCTGTTTACGCATGGGCCAACACGGAGCCGTCTGCCGGGTTTGGATACCAGCATGTTGGCGATGGGCCAGCTGGTCACCCGATCGACCTATTTACGCATGGGCCAACACGGAGCTGGCTAGCCGCCCGATCGACTTGTTTACGCATGGGCCAACAGGGAGCTGGCTGGCCGCCCGGTCGACTTGTTTACGCATGGGCCAATAGCGAGCTGTCTGTCGAGGTTGGATATCGGCATGCTGGCGGTGGGCTGGCTGGCCGCCCAATCGACCTGTTTACACATGGGCCAACAGGGAGCCGGTTGCCAGGGTTGGATACCAACATGTCGGCAGTGGGCCAGCTGGCCGCCCGATCGACCTATTTACGCATGGGGGCCAACAAGGGGAACTAATGGAGAGCTTGAATCTCTGAGTTTAATTAGATGGTGGGATGATGATATGAAATTTGAAATTTGGAGGGTACAGGACATTGCAAAATGATAATAGAACTAAGTCCACATTGAATTGCAACTGGAAGATTTGGGAGCCCTTGACATGCCATTTGTGGGAAGAATCAAGGCTTTGGTTTTCATCAATGGAGACACTCTTATTTATTGTGCTTGGGATAATCTCGATTATTACAAGATCCAACTGTTTGATGGAAGCTACAATATTGAACTTATTCATCAATTAACCTTGCCTGCTTCTACAGTGTAGTTCCACGAATTAATTCCCTATGCAAATACTCTACATCACTGTGTGTAATATTTCCTATTTACCCACATGTTAGTTCGAGGGTAAACTTGGTTACCCATGAACCTGGCCATGGGTTGTTTCAAAAACTCCCCTATTGAACACTTGCAATGTTTGTTATTTCATTTGGAATGTCTTTGCTATATTGTGCTAAAAACTAAATGAACATCTTTGTTGTTTGGTTGCATGTTTTTATTAAATTTGACATTTTATATCATTTACTATAGTTGTGGTATTATTGTAAATAGATGTACTTGTTGCATGACAACATGAAATGGTAGCTAAAGCTTATTTAATGACGGTACACAAGCAAATCTTCTTTTATATTTGAATGTTGTATGTCAAGTTAGTCTAGGGATTCATCTCATAAGTTAGTCAGAACACCTATATGAAGAACAATTATGGCTGCTCCACGGCAAGAACAACCTAAAGAATAAATAATAGGTAATATGTTTTACCCTAATTTAATGGATGAACCTTCCTGCATAACACTACCTGAATGTGCTAATGACAGATTTGAATTAAATTCCAATTACATAAACTAGTTACCAAAATTTCATGAATTTGAAAAAGAAGGCGCTTATTGGTTTTTAAAAGAATTTAATGAAGTTTGTAATATGATGAAAGTACCAAACATGACTGTTGATGCAATTAAATTAAGATATATGTGTTTTGCTTTAAAAGATAGTGCAAAAAGATGGTTATATAGTTTACAACCAAATTCAATTATCAATTGGAATCAATTTTGTTCTAAATTTCTAGGAAAATACTATCCAATGCATGTCACAATTAAAAAGAAAAATGAAATTTTAAATTGTAGACAGAAACTAGGAGAACCTTTCTGGAAATATTTTTCAAGGTTTCGTGATCTCCTAGCTCAATGTCCACATCATGGAGTAGAGAGAGTGACCCAAATTTGAACTATTTATGAAGGAATTGATTATCACACAAAGTCACTCTTAGAATCTTTGAGTCAAAATGGATTTCTGAACCAAGGAAGAGATAATGCTTGGAAATTTTTAGAAGATCTAGCCAAAAGAACTGTCTAATGGGAGAGTTCTGCTGAAGTAAGTCAGGAACAAATTCCTACCCCTGGGGGAGTACATATTGTTGAACCCCATGTTTCCTTAGAAGCTAAGATGGCTAGCTTGATACATAAAATTGATGAACTACAACTTAAACAAAAGATTGAGCCTACCATGCTTAAATGTACAAGTTGCTTTGCCATAGGTCATGTTGTAGAGGATTGTCCTATTTTACATGAATCTGAAGATGTTAATGCTATATTTTATAATCAACGTAATAACTCAAATTTTAATCATACTTATAATCCTAGGTGGTGGAACCATCCTAATGTTTCATGGAAAAACCCAGGATAGCAACCACCTCAATCTTTAGGACAAGCTTTTATTGAACAAAATGCAATGAACAATAGTTCTTTAAATTTAAATCACAACCAACCTATTCATGATCAAAATTTTGAGAAATAATTAACAAGCTTAATGCAAAAAGTAGATAGCATTAAAATCCAACTCTTGACTTGTTGCACATGATCAAGCTATTAAAAGAATTGAAACACAATTGAACCAAATATCTAATTCACTAAACCTAAGAAACAAAGGTGCTCTTGCAAGTCAATCCATTCAGAATCCTCGTTTACTTGAAGGGCACATAGCTCATGGAGGGGATGTGCAACACCACTCAGCTTAAGCCAATGAGGTTGCAGTTTGGTGGTGTTTGTGTATAAACCACCTAGTTTTCTTGTGAACCATTATAATTCCACAAGCATAGATAGCTAGGAGCACTATTTTTATTTAAATTATATTGTTTATGTGAAAAATATATCATCTCCTTATCATCATATTTTATTGATGCATAGCACTTGTATTTAATTTTTGCAACATTACTTATGCATTTCACATGCTTTATCCTATTAAGTTCAATGCTTTATTTATCATGCATCACATTTTAATGTTTGATGTTAGAGATGTTTATTATATTTCGTATTTATTATGAATTTTCCTATCTATACTAAACTTTTCCATTTACATTGAGGACAATGCAAAGTTTAAGTATGGGGGGGGAGGTTTATGTTTAAGGTTTATCTTTTATGTTTAATTATGTTTAAGTAGTTTAAGTATGTATGCCAAAAATGTTCAAAAATTTCAAATTTTACAAAGTTTTTCCCTTCCAATATTTGTGATTTTCTTTGTTTTTCACATCTTTTATATCTTTTATGTTGTTACTCAAGAAAAAACATTGAGGAATGTAAGTTTCAAGTGTTGCTATTAGAATTAATGGGAAGACCCTATTATATTGAGAGGAGAACTTCCAGAGCCAATTCCAAGTAACCTATTGCCCTGAGATGAGATGGATTTCAAATTAACTTGTACAATGAGTTGAGCCTTCCTGTTTTAGTTGAATTAATGACTTGTTAACCTAATTTTCTAAAGTGAATTATGTTCCTTTCTCATTACCCTATTTGCATAGAGTGATAAACCTATGCTGAGTGCCACCATAGAAATGATCATGATATGAAAATTTTCTATTCTAGTGAGCATTATCCTAAGGTATCTCCCAAACTTTTTTGAGTTAGTGGTTATGTGAAGGAAGGTAGCAAGGGTTTGAGTTTTAATGCACCATGGAGTTTATTTGGGAATTAGGTTATGGAGATATAAGGTGGTGAAATTAATCGATTAAGGGTCATTTATTATTTCTAAGAGTGAAATGCTAGTTATGTCATTCACTTTGTGTTATTTTGAAAAAAACAAAAAACAAAAAAAAAAGAATCAAAAAACTTAAGGTATCAATGTCAATATGGGTAGAAAAGGGGAATTTTCGAAGTCATTTAGGATGTGAGAATGAAGTGGAATGATTTCATATCAACAAATTAACATTATGAGTGATGGTATATTATTCCCTTATCCCTTGTTTACCGGTAAAGCATTTTCCAAAATCTTGGAAGGGAATTGAGTATCTTAAATTACCCTCTTTTGTTGGTGAGATGTGTGTCTGCTTTAATGATTTAATTTCTAATTGAGAGTGGTGAAGGTGTGAATTCCTCTTGCTTGCACAAGAAAAATGGTTCTCATGAATAGGTGACTTCTTGTTCACATTTTAAATGAGTCTATTAGTTTAAGGGCAATGAGAGGGAGTGTTGTGAGACTGAGCCACCCGATTCCCCTGAAATTGTTGTAGCAACAAGTGATTCAAATGATCCTTGGGTTTGTTCTGTTTCTCTTCTTTCTTTTTCTCTCTCTTTCTCTTTTTATTTATTTCTTGGGACTTTGTGCGTGTATCCACTAAAAACCCTTTGGAGACACAACTCCGCCACTAGGGTAACCTGGGGGTTTAATGGCTTGCTGCACCTGCTAAGTGTAGTCATGTTCCCAACGAAAGTGGCCTACCATAGTTTTAGTTAATTTTATTTAGTAGTCTTTATTACTTTCATAGTTTTTATAGTTTTATTTTAGTATTTTACTAAGGGACTAGCAAAACTTAAGTATGGGGGATTTGTTCAGACTCAAAAGTGTGCATTTTATTGATATTAATTCATGTGTTTGACTTGGAAATTAAGGATAAGAAAAGTTGTGAAAACACTGTGGCAAATCATATGTCTAGGTTGGATGCTTCATTTCTTTCTAATCTACCAAAAGATGACACATTTCCAGATGAGCAATTGTTTATGCTAAATTCCTGCCCATGGTATGCTGATATAGTTAATTATTTAGTTACAGGTTTAGTACCTCATGATTGGTCCAGTTTAGACAAGAAAATATTCTTTTCAAGGGTTAAATACTTCTTTTGGGATGATACCTATTTAAGCAATGCCCTAATCAAATTGTGAGGAGATGTTTCCTAGAAACAGAAACTCAATCAGTGTTATCATTTTGTCATGATCAACTTATTGGAGGACATTTTGGAGCTAAAAAGACTGCTTTAAAGGTGCTTCATAGTGGCCTATATTGGCCAACATTGTTTAAAGATGCATATGAATTTTGTAAAAAATGTGTTCAATGCCAAAAAGTAGGTCGAATTACAAAATGAAATATGATGCCATTAAATCCTATCCAAGAGGTAGAAGTTTTTGATGTATGGGGTATAGATTTCATGGGACCTTTTCCAAATTTGAATGGTTTTGTTTATATCCTCTTGGTAGTAGAATATCTAACCAAATGGAAAGAGGCAATCCCTACTAAAACTAATGACTCTATAATAGTAATGAGATTTTTAAGATCTAATATAATGTCTTGATTTGGTATTCCAAGAGCAATTATCAGTGATAGGGGAACTCATTTTTGTAACAAAAACTTTGAGAAATTATTGAAAAGATATGAAGTTTTGCATAAGTTAGCTACCCCTTACCATCCGCAAACTAGTGGACAAGTTGAAAGTGCTAACAAGCAAATTAAAGGAATTTTAGAAAAAGTAGTAAACACCACTAGGAGGGACTAGTCAGATAAGCTAGATGATTCTCTTTCGGCATATAGAACAGCTTATAAAATAATATTAGGGACAACTCCATATAAATTAGTAAATGGAAAGGCTTGTCATTTACCTATGGAATTAGAACATAAAGCATTATGGGCACTTAAGCAATTGAATTTAAGTATAAAAATAGTAGGTAGTAATAGACAAGTACAATTAGTGGAGTTAGAGGAATTAAGAAATATGGCCTATGAAAAATCCAAAACTTTGTTGGGCCTAAGGGCACATTCATGCTGCCATGTTTGCTAAGTATAATCATCAATGGCATGTGATACTTCTAAGAGAAGGTGAGTGAATTCCCTTTCCACCTTTATGCTAACTTGCTTCAATTGATACTTCAAATATTTCAATATTTTCTCTTTTGTTTTGGCATGTAGGTGGGTACCTTTATGCCAATCTGAAATGCATCAACCTCATCCATTCATCAATTGAAATTGACTTTTTGGGTGTTGTTATTTGCCACAGGCTTGCAACATATGTCTTTGTTTTAATTTTAAAAGACCCACTGGTGGCCAAACAAAATACTTCTCTATGAAACCAGAAAGCACACCTCCTCCTAAACAATTCCTGCACCAACTGATTTCTAGGGCAAGCTAACTGCTCCTACCCTACTTCTCTATCAATGTGGGTGGCTATTTTATCTTTAAGGAAATTAGGAACTATAATGGAAGCTTCCTTACTCTACCTAAGACACTCAGTAGTGTCTTCTTTTACTGTTTGAAGTTCCTGCTCCCTAATCATAGCTTTAAGCTTCCTTTTTCCCTCATTATGCCACATTTGGTCATTCAATCTGAACTTCTAGAAGTTCAACATCTTAATCCACTCAAAACTTGATGCTGAAGTAGGGGGAGGAGCACTGGAAGTCGAGGCCATGGTGTGTGTCATGGAAGAAGGTGAATACTATAAATGTAGGTCGTGGAATAAGGGCTAATGCATGAAGGGACATTAATGGTTTTTATAAGGTTAATCAGGTAATCGAACGGTTGGATGATGAGATCCAAAATTAATTAGTGGATTATAGGTTTACCCATGAGGTACCTTGAGGGTAAACAGCTCTACCCTCGAACTTAGTTTGGGGGTAAGCTATAGTTGGCAGAATTTTTAGAAAATTATTGTGCAGTCATTTTAATCATATTAATACTCGAATATTTCACATTTATTTCATGAATATTAGATACATCGAGTTGATTCTCTTTTTGACTAAATGTACTGTTTTATGCCAAATGAATTTTAGTGAGTAATGGAGATTCCCATAGATGTCTTGCGCAAGGTTTTAAGTCATTTGCCAGCAAGAGAGATATGCAAATTAAGTTGTGTGAGCAAGAGTGTACGGGCATTTATTTCAGAGCATTACTTTTGTTCGCGCCAAGCATACAAAATGAGAAATACAATTAGTGGAGTAATTTGGTATGATGCACTTCTAGGAAAATATATGTATCATGGACTTGATTCTGTGGTAGGAATTCCACCTACATGTGTAGAGGAGTTCTCAATATTTTAGGATGTAATGGTGGATTAATTATTTTTAGGCATTATGGAGAATACTTCTCTAACAGATATGATATTAGAATTAAGAATCCTGCTACAAATATAGAATTGGTACTCCCAAACCCTAACAGGGAAAAGCATGTCATACTTGATTCAGGTGCAGTTTTAACATTTAAGTGTACTGATAGAAGGATTATGCATAAATTATTTTGTTGGAAGGAACCTCATATTTGGACTAATTGGCAATATTTGTTGGTTTATCATTTTGACAAACATCAATAGCAACTAGTCAAAGAAGTTTATTTTGGAGGAAGACCAACAAATAATAGGAATCATGTAATTATTGATGGAATCATTTACTTTATAACAAGTTGTACACCTCAATATATTAATGAACTTACGATTATTGCCATCAATATTGAAAATGAATCAATGTAGCTCCTACCTGTCCCACACCCTATGGGTGCACTCACAATTTCATTCTATGATTTAGTTGAGTTGGCTGTATTTGGGGGAACTAATGGAGAACCTGCATATCTTAATTTAATTCGATGGTGGGATGCTATTCGAACACTTTTTGCAATCCACTTCTTAATAATATGTGTTCATAATATTTTAATTTCACTGCAAGTGCATGAGTTCAAATGTAATTAGTTTGCAAGTTCGAGTTTGTCCACAGGGACTAGTTTTGCTTGGTGTTTAGCTAAATTGGTGTATTCAATTAATGGAAAAAGTAATTATATTTTTTTAAAGCAATGTTATAGTTGCTCTATTTCAAAATACGTATTAAATTGTACATTCTAGAGAATTTTTTATTAACTTTAATTTCTTCACCACTTAGAATATTTTGATTTTAAAATTAGTCTTTTAGTAAATGATTCAAATTTTACACTTAAAGACTCTATCCAATGAGTTTTACTTCCAAATATCTAATTCTTCTTAAGTCTTAAGATTATATACTTCAGTTTGCATAAAATTTGTCATTTTGCGTAGAGAGAGCACTTAACCATCGAGGTAGCTTGTGGGTAAATTTCTTCACCCTCGAACTTACTCGAAGGTTGTGGGATAATTGTGAGATTCAGATGTTTAAACAGTACGATTTGAGTTAGCTGAAACTTCTAAAATTTGAATACTTATATTTTTGATCTTTTTAAATATTTTAAAACACAACAAACAACATAATGCATGAAACACAACACAATACAAATAACTTGTAAAAATAAAATGCAACATTCAACATTATAGTAAATATAAAATCATTCTCTAAATCTCGTAACCAAGTTGATAAGATGGGTGTTTGTAAATTCAACTGTAAATATAAAGACAAAGTAAAAATAAAGGAAAGAGCACCTAATGCTTCACTGTAATTTCTCCCTTCGAAACTTGCTCAGGCTGAGAACTTCTCTTTGTCTTTACTTTTGGTCCACCTGGTTGTCAATCTTGTGAGCCTTCCTTTCGACCATGAAATGAGATTTTGGGTGTCACTTCGCAATTACACCATGGAATAGAGGAGGAAGCAACCGACGTTGAGAGTCTCTCCTTCAAGGATACGCTCTGGTTGAGAAAAGAATAGCAAACACACTATGTGAGTGATTGGAGAATAGGAGGTCATCAATCTCCTCTTGGAAGAAGTGAGTGGGTGGAAGGTGGTTGATGGAGAAGATGGATAATGCCTTGTGAATGGTGCCCCGGATGAAGAGGAGGGGGAGGGGTTGGTTTCATGGCTATGAGACTGTTTTATAGATGGGAGGAGTGGTAGTTCACAAGCTAGTAGTTAGCAAGGACATGGTGCACATCTGAACAAGTGAGATCATTCATGCAAGCCCACTTCTTTAGCCTGTCCGTCGACATTCTCCATGGTTGAGCTTCAGCTAAATTAAATTTCTCAATTCTGCTCTTATACACATTTCCCTACAATTGTTCATCGAATTTCCCTGCAAATACTTAAGGAATACCTTTCATGAAACACATCATATTACAAGAGAAATAATTCGTAACATTTAAACCTTAACTATAGTTGTAATCACTATTACATCAATGAAATTAATTGCACAGAACAAGCAGGGCACAGGCTCAAGGGTAATCCAATTTACCCTCACGTAAGTTCGTGGGTAATCCTGTTTACCCTCACGTAAGTTCGTGGGCAAATGGCTTAACCCTCGGACTCTGTACTTAGACATAAATCTCAATTTTTTTCTGTGATATAATCATTTTATCAGCAACCTAAAGAGTCAATTATCAATCATTCATTCCCTTTTTAGTAGGCAATCACTACAAACATAATTCACGACTTAAAACTTAATTCACACATCATTAAAGTGAATAAACATGCATAACACTCAAAAGTGTAGTTAACCTTGTAATCATCATAATTTAATGCAAAATGCAACTAAAGCTCATTAAAACGCATGAATTAATATCAATAAAAAGCACACTTTTGAGTCTAAACAAATTCCCCCATACTTAAGTTTTGCTAGTCCCTTAGCAAAATACTAAATTAAGACTATAAAAACTAAAAAGTAATAAAGATTAGTAAATAAAATTAACTAAAACTATGCTAGGCCACTTTCGTAGGGACACAACTACACTTAGTAGGTGTAGTAAGCCTTTAAACCCCTAGGTTACCCTAGTGGCAGAGTTGTGTCTCTAGAGGGTTTTCAGTGGATACACCCAAAAAGTCCCAAGAAATAAAAAGAGAGAGAGAGTGAAGAGAAATAGAACCAACCAAAGGATCATTTGAATCACTTGTTGCTATAAAAAATTTAGGGGAATGAGGTAGCTCAGTCTTACAACACTCTCTCTCCTTGCCCTTAAATCGAATAGACTCATTTTAAAATGTGAACAAGAAGTCACCTATTCATGAGAACCATCTATCTTGTATAAGCAAGAGGAATTCACACCTTCACTACTCTCAATCAAAAATTAAATCATTAAAGCAGGCACAAATCTCACCAACAAAAGAGGGTAATTTAAGATAATCCTTTCCTTTCTAAAATATTGGAAAATGCTTTGGCCGATAGACAAGGTATAAGGCAATAATACACCATCACTCAAAATGTGAATATATTGATATAATATCATTCTACTTCATTCTCACATCCCTAGTGACTTCGAATATTTCCCTTTTCTACCCATATTGACATTGATCCCTTGAATGTTTCTGATTCTTTTTTTCTTTTTTTCTTTTTTCTTTTTTTCAATATATATTTTTTTCAATTTTTTATTTATAGTAACTTCCTTTTTTTCTTTTTTTCCAAAATAATACAAAGTAAATGACATAACTAGCATTGCACTCTTAGAACTAATAAACGACCCTTAACCGATTAATTTCACAACTTATATCTTCATAACCTAATTCCCAAATGAACTCCATGGTGAATTAAAGCCCATACCCTTGCTACCTTCCTTCACATAACCTCTCAAACAGGGTTAACTAGGTTAACAAGGCATTAATTCAAATGAAATAGGAAGACTCAACCCATTACAAAAGTTAATTTGAAGTCCATCTCCTCTAAGGGCAATAGGTTACTTGGAATTGGCTTTGGAAAGTCTCCTCTCAATATAATAGGATCTTCCCATTAATTCCAATAGCAACACTTGATACTTACATTCCTCAAGTTTTGTTCTCGAGAAAAACACATAAAAGATATTAAAGATGTGAAAATCAAAGAAAATGACAAATATTGAAAAAGAAAATTGTTTTTTAAAATTTTGAACATTTTTAACTTACTTAAACTTACTTAAACATAAACCTTAAACATAAACATTCCCCCCATAAACTTTGCATTGCCCTCAATGTAAATGGAAAAGTTCAGTATTGGTAGGAAAATTTATGGCAAATACGAAATATAATAACCATACCCAACATCAAACATGAAAATGTGATGCATGCTGAATAACGCATTAAACTTAATAGGATGAAGCATGTGAAATGCATAAGTGATGTTGTAGAAATTAAACAAGTGCTATGCGTCAATAAGGAGGTGATATAATTGATGATAAAGAGGTGATATAATTTTTTTCTTCAAAGAAAAAATATAATTGAAATAAAAATAGTGCTCCTATGTATCTATGCTTGTGGAATTTTAATGGCTCATAAGAAAACCAGGTGGTTTAAGAATAGACACCACAAAACTGCAGCCTCATTAGCATAAGCTGTGTGGTGTTGTTCATCCCCTCCATGAGCTATGTGCTCATTAGGTAAACGGGGATTCTGAATAGATTGACTTGGAAGAGCACCTTTGTTTCTTAGATTAAGTGAATTAGATATTTGGTTCAATTGTATCTCAATTTTTTTAATAGCTTGATCATGTGTAGCAATTTGAGAATTGGATTTTAATGTTGTTTCTACTCTTTGCATTAAGCTTGCTAAGTATTTCTCAACATTTTGATCATGAATAGGTTGGTTGTGATTTAAATTTAAAGAACTATTATTCATTACATTTTTTTCAATAACAGGCTGTCCTACAGATTGAGGTGGTTGCTATCCAAGGCTTTTCCATGAAAAGTTAGGATGGTTCCTCCACCAAGGATTATAAGTAGGATTGAAATTAGAGTTGTTACGTAGATTATAAAATAAAGCATTAACATCTTTTGATTCATGTAAAATAGGACAGTCCTCTACAACATGACCTTTGGCAAAGCAACTTGTACATTTAGGCATTGAAGACTTAATCTTTTGTTTAAGTTGTAGTTCATCAATTATATGTATCAAGCTAGCCATTTTAGCTTCTAAAGCAACATGTGGTTCAACAATATGGACTCCCCTAGGGGTAGGAATTTGTTCCTGACTTACTTTAGCAGCACTCACCCATTGGGCTGTTCTTTTGGCTAGATCTTCTAAAGATTTCCAAGCATTATGTATTCCTTGGTTCAGAAATCCATTTTGACTCATATTCTAAGAGTGTCTTTGTGTGATAATCAATTCCTTCATAAATAGTTCAGATTTGGGTCACTCTCTCTACTCCATGATGTGGGCATTGAGCTAGGAGGTCACGAAATCTTGCAAAATATTTCCAGAAAGGTTCTCCTAGTTTTTATCTACAATTTAAAATTTCATTTTTCCTTTTAATTGTGACATGCATTGGATAGTATTTTCCTAGAAATTCAGAACAAAATTGATTTCAATTGATAATAGAATTTGGTTGTAAACTGTATAACCATCCTTTTGCACTATCTTTTAAAGCAAAAGGCATATATCATTATTTGATTGCATCAACAAACATATTTGGTACTTTCATTATATTGCAAACTTCATTAAATTCTTTTAAAAACCAATAAGCATCTTCTCTTTCAAACCCATGAAATTTTGGTAACTAGTTGATGTAATTAGAATTTAATTTGAATTTGTCATTAGCACATTCAAGAAGTGCTATGCAGGAAGGTTTATCCATTAAATTAGGATAGAACATACTACCTATTGCGTGTTCTCTAGGTTGTTCTTGATGTGGAGCAGCCATAATTGTTCTTCTTGTAGGTGTTCGGACTAACCTATGAGATGAATCCCTAGACCAACGTGACATACAACATTTAAATATAACAGAAGATTTCATTGTGTACCATCATTAAATACGTTTTAGCTGTCATTTCATGTTGTCATGCAACAGGTACATCTATTTACAATGATACCACAACTGTAGTAAATGATATAAAATTTCAGATTTAATAAAAACATGTAATAAAACAACAAAGATGTTCATTTAGATTTGCGCCCAATACAACAAAGATGTTTCAAAAGAAATGGCAAACATTGTAAGTGTTCAATAGGGGAGTTTTTGAGATAACCCATGGCTAGGTTCGTGGGTAAACAAGTTTAACCTCGAACTAACACGTGGGCAGATAGAAAATACTACACCTAGTGTTGCAGGGTATTCGCATATGGAATTAATTCATGTAACCACACTATAGAAGTAGGCAAGGTTAATTGATGAATAAGTTCAGCATTGTAGCCTCCATCAAACAATTGGATCTTTTAATAATAAAGATTATCCCTTGCACAATAAATAAGTGTGTCTCCATTGATGAAACAGAAAACTTTGACTTTTCCTTCACATGGCATATCAGGTTCTCCCATTTTAGGTTTTCCTTCATTGTTGTAATTCAATGAATAAGTATGGCCAGCCCTTCAGAACCACATGGGGTTGAGAGAATAATTGAGGAACATCAACCTCAAGAGGGTAGAGAAGAAGAAGAAGAAGAAGAAAAAGAAGATGAAGAAGAAACAGAGGGAGAAGAAGAAGAACCACAATAACAACAACTACCACAAGAGGAGCAACAACAATAGCAGGAGGAGCATATTCCAATAGTCAGACAGGAGGAAGAAAACTCAGGAAGCAATGATGATGAGCTCACCCTAGGTGAGTATATTCATCAACACAGGAAGGTACTTCCTCCTTCCATAGATTCAACAATCCCTAAGGGAACTCCTCATGCTAAAGAAGCTAAGGTTCAACTGGAATTTCAAGTACATTTAGGGTTTTAGTTTGACTTTTAATTTCCCCTTTTTAGTAATTAAAATGTTCATGTCTCATTTGTGTTCAATTGTCAAATTTCAAGAGAAAGGGCCTATTGTTGGAACAATTGTTCCATTTTTGGACATCCAAGATAGGGAAGGGGTAGATCAGACTATTCGTGAAGCAATTCAATTTTCTTAAGAAGAGGGTCAGGTATAATTTAAAACTCATTCCTTTTTGTTTTTTTTTTTTTTTTAAGTTTTAAGTGGAAGTTTATAAGTTTTCTATTTATATTTTTCTTTGTTTTAACTTTCTCCTTTCTTATATGTTTTCGAAAATTGTAGCATGCCCCTATAGAGGAGATTAGCTCCTCTGAAGTAGAACAAGAGGGAGGGACTACTATTAGTCCTCCAAGCTCAACTCCAACTGAATCTAATTTAGCGCAGACAAAAGTTTTTGCTAGATAGCCTACTGAATCTGGTGGAGTGGAAGATAGGGCATTAGTGATTTACTCCCTACCCACTAGACCAAGTACAACAACTGTAGAAGCTTCAACTCCATCCTTCTCAACATTTACAGAGCCAGCCCAACATACAAGCACAAATCTAGTCATTTTCAGAAATGCTGAGTCTCGAGATAAATTTCAGATTATAAATGATTTTTATATCCTTTTTAGCAGGCCAATGAACTTTGATTTCATAGATGAAATCAAGGATTTGCTGGAATTCCAAGGACTGCTGAAAGTCATCCCAAGGTCAGGTAATAATTTTAGAGCTGAAAATTTAGTACTGGCCATCTATTCAAATTTGCATGAGGAGGATGGGATATATGTAACTTATGTAATAGAAGTACAGATTTATATGACACCTGAATTTATATTTGAGAGCCTAGGGTTAAAGAATGAGGGTGTAGAGATCCTAGAATCCTCTACCATGGCAGACTCGTCAAAACAAGATACGAAAAATTGCATGGCATAAAGTAGCAGAAAAATCTATTTAATAGGCTGAAATATATGACTGGGAAGTCTCATATGGTTGCATTAATATTAATCAGAACCATTTACCAAAGATTTGGACATGAAGTAGAATTGTCCATCTTTGTGAAAGTTGCAACCTATGCAATTTTAAACAAGATTCAAGTGAACTAGTATAAGGTCTTCATCTCAAAGATCACAAGCTTCAAGAAGAAATTGTTTTATGGTGATCGTATTTACCAGTTGGTGTCAAGTTCCTCGGATTTGTCAACTTGGGTAGTCAAGAAATTAAATTCCAGAGTGTTAACAGCCAAAAACTTGTAGCAATTTTCAATGGAGGATAACTTGGCACCCTAGATACACTGTGAGCCATCCACTTCCTAACAGAGAGGATTTGCCTCCATGTCACACAAGATGGACACTATACTAGAACAATTAGCTACTCTAAAAGAAGAAGTCATTGCCCTGAAATCCAAATTCCCACAGTAGTAACATGTAATTTTTTTATTATGTTTTTTCAACATGTATTTAAAAAATTTGGACAGATAACTCTCCTATGATGTAGCACTTTAATATTCAATGATATGTGTTTTAAATTTTAATTCTGTGTGTACTTTTTTTTTGGTATGTATGTTAACTTTGTGTGCTCTTAACTGTTGTGTGTTCTTAATTGTTGTGTGTTCTTAATTGTTGTGCATTCTTAATTTGAACAAATGCTATGATTTTTAACCCTTTTCAAAAAGAAATTTAATTTAACCATCCATAAAACTCGTTCAACTTAATCTATTTCAATGAAATTAATTTTTATGAACACACATTGTTACAATCGTGCATATTCTGTGGGTTGTATTCTTTTCAAATTTTCCCTCATTAAGTAATTCACCAAATTATATTCATCTTTAAAAATCATTTCTTAATCATTCGAGTTATGAAATAACCTTTTAATCCCACTCAGATGACTTTGTTTAATTTCAGTAAACTACATGCTTAAAAATTACATTTCCTAGCAAACAGAACCATATTTGGTTCACAGGGCGATAACCCTCACAATAGTTTGTGGGTAAACTAGAAAACCCAAGGACTTATGTGAGGTTTATCCCCATAGTGCTTGCCTTTTTTTTTTTCTTTTTCTTTTTCGTAGCTCAAGGGTAAATAGGATAACCCTCAAACTAACTCCAAGGGTAAATGTGATAACCCTCAAAGTAGCTACTTCTATTATATTTTGACATTATGACATAGCTCGAGGGTAAATAGGATAACCCTCGAACTAACTCTGTGGGTAAAGAGGATAACCCTCAAACTAACTCTGAGGGTAAACAGGAAAACCTTCAAAGTAACTATCAGTCCTCCAAGCTCAAGTCTAGTTGAATATAATTTAGGGCAGACAGAAGTTTCTTCTGTGTAGCCTATTGAATTTGGTGGAGTGGAAGATAGGGCATTAGTGATTTACTCCCTACCCACTGGACCATGTACAGCAATTGCAGAAGCTTCAACTTCATCCTCCTCAACATTTATAGAGCCAGCCCAGCATATAGGCACAAATCCAGTCATTATTAGAAATACTGAGTCTCGGGACAAATTTCAGATTATAAAGGATTTTGATATTATTTCATAAGGCCAGTGAACTTTGATTTCAAGGATGAAATGAAAGATTTGCTGGACTTTCAGGGATCGCTAAAAGTCATCCCAAGGTCAGGTAATAATTTTAGAGCTAAAAATTTAGTACCGGCCATCTATTCAAATTTGCATGAGGAGGATGACATATATGTAACTAATGTAACAGAAGTACAAATTTATGTGACACCTGAATTTATATTTGAGAGCCTAGGGTTAAAGAATGAGGGTGTAGAGATCCTACAATCCTCTACGGCAAACTCGTGAGAACAAGATATGAACAATTGCATGGCATAAACCAGCATATAAATTTATTTAATAGGCTGAAATATATGATTAGGAAGGCTCATATGGTTGCATTAATATTAATTAGAACCATTTACCAAAGATTTGGATACGATGTAGAATTGTCCATCTTTGTGAAAGTTGCAACCTATGCAATTTTAAAAAGGATTCAAGTGAACTGGTATAAGGTCTTCATCTCAAAGATCACAAGCATCAAGAAGAAATTGTTTTATGGTGATCTTATCTACTAGTTTGTGTCAAGTTCCTCGAATTTATCAACTTGGGCAGTCAAGAAATTAAATTCCAGAGTGTTAACTACCAAAGACTCGAAGCAATTTTCAATGGAGGATAACTTGGCACCCTAGATCAACAATGAGCCATCCACTTCCTAACAAAGAGGATGAGCCTCTATGTTAGACAAGATGGACATTGTACTAGAACAAGAAGTCACAGCCCAAAAATCCAAACTTCAAGAGCAGTGACTTGTAATTTTTTTTTTTGTTTTTTCAACATGTATTTAAAACTTTTGGACAAACAACTCTCCTATGATGTAGCACTTTAATATTCAATGATATGTGTTTTAAATTTTAAATCTGTGTACTTCTATTTTTTTTGGTATGTATGTTAACTTTGTCTGCTCTTAACTATTGTGTGTTCTTAATTGTTGTGCATTCTTAATTTGAACAAATGATATGATTTTTAACCCTTTCCAAAAAAACTTTTAATTTAACAGTCCATAAAACTCGTTCTACTTAATCTATTTCAATGAAATTAATTTTTATGAACACACTTTGTTACAATCGTGCATATTCTGTGGGTTGTATTCTTTTCAAATTTTCCCTCATTAAGTAATTCACAAAATTATATTCATCTTTAGAAATCATTTCTTAATCATTCGAGTTATGAAATAACCTTTTAATCCCACTCGTATGATTAACTTTGTTTAATTTCAGTAAACCCTATGCTTAAAAATTACATTTCCTAGCAAACAGAACCATATTGGGTTCACAGGGCAATAACCCTCGTGATAGTTTGTCAATAAGCTAGAAAACTCTCAGACTTATACAACGTTTATACCAATAGTAATTGATTTTATTTTTATCTTTTTTGTAGCTCAAAGGTAAATAGGGTAACCCTCAAACTAATTTCGAGGGTAAATGAGATAACCCTCAAAGTAGTTACTTCTATCATATTTTAACATTACGACATAGCTCGAGGGTAAACAGGATAACCCTTGAACTAACAACGAGGGTAAACAGGAAAATCCTCAAAGTAACTATCAGTCCTCCAAGCTCAAGTCCAACTGAATCTAATTTAGGGCAAACAAAAGTTTCTGCTGGGAAACCTACTGAATCTAGTGGAGTGGAAGATAGGGCATTAGTGATTTACTCCCTACCCACTGGACCAAGTACAGCAACTGTAGAAGCTTTAGCTCCATCCTCAACATTTATAGAGCTAGCCCAGCATACAAGCACAAATCTAGTCTTTTTTAGAAATGCTGAGTTTCAAGATAAATTTTAGATTGTAAAGGATTTTGATATCCTTTACAGTAGGCCAGTGAACTTCGATTTCATGGATGAAATCAAGGATTTTCTGGACTTTCAGGGATTGCTGAAAGTCATCCCAAGGTCAAGTAACAATTTTAGAGTTGAAAATTTAGTACCGGCCTTCTATTCAATTTTGCAAGAGGAGGATGGGATATATGTAACTAATGTAACAGAAGTATAGATTTATATGACACCTGAATTTATATTTCAGCGCCTAGGGTTAGAGAATGAGGGTGTAGAGATCCTAGAATCCTCTGCCATGGCAGACTCGTTAGAACAACATACGAAAAATTGCATGGCATAAACCAATAGATAAATCTGTTTAACAGGCTGAAATATATGATTAGGAAGGCTCATATGGTTGCATTAATATTAGTCATAACCATTTACCAAAGATTTGGACACGATGTACAATTGTCCATCTTTGTGAAAGTTGCAACCTATGCAATTTTAAACAGGATTCAAGTGAACTGGTATAAGGTCTTCATCTCAAAGATCACAAGCATCAAGAAGAAATTGTTTTATGGTGGTCTCATTTACCAGTTCATGTCAAGTTCCTCGGATTTATCAACTTGGCTAGTCAAGAAATTAAAATTCAAAGTGTTAACTACCAAAGACTTGAAGCAGTTTTCAATGGAAGATAACTTGGCACCCCAAATCCACAATGAGCCATCCACTTAACTCTATTCCAGTAAATCAATCAAGCTTTGCTGTGAATGATTTATGTGTGAAACTTGTACATAAAGGAAACTCATCATTCAGTTTGATTAATCAGAGGAATGATGTCTCTGATTATGTTTTAACACATAAAGGTGATAGATTTCAAGCTTTTGCTGAAATGCAAAAGTACATTCATAGAAATGGAAAGCTTCCCAGAATCTATATTCATTTAATGAATCAATGTAAGTAAGAGGATGCTCTTGTGAGCATTTTGTCACTTGAGGCTGAAGTGTATATAGGAAACACTGAAGATTCAAATGTTATACTCATAGTTGTTCCAGAAATAGTCTATATAGAGAAAGATAGTGTTGACCCCCATGCTTAACATCTATCAGGCAGCCGAGTAAATCAATCGACCCCCTCGGCATGTCGGTATATTAGTTGGCAGCCGCCCAAACTCCTCCCCGGTGAAGTTACACTTCACTGGTGTTGAAACCCGTGTTCAGCACCTATCAGGCGTCCAGGTAAATCAGCCAGCCACCCACCAGTACGCCAGTAAAATACCCCAACGGCCGATTTTGAACTCCTCCACCAACATGCAGGTACACTTGTTAACACACCTACAGACGTCAGAGGAGAGAAAACGGCCAACCATGCGGAAATTCGGCTAATACAAGGCATCCAAAGGCGGAAGTACCATTTTCCAAATGGGGGGAGGCAAGGTAATTGCTGTGAGGTTACGATGGTTGTAGGCAAAGCTCAGTTCGACTTCTGGGGCAAAGTACAAGGCCACCGGGTCATCAGCTGACGCGTAATCCCGACAATCCACCACGGCCTACTCACCTGAACCATTGGCTATATTCCTAGCGCACGCCGATCTCCCTTACCCGGCTGTCGGCCAACCTACCATGGCTGCCAGCTAAACGTTTGGGTAAATAATTCAAATCTATTGGAAAGATACGGCAAGATTTAATTACTTAAATCCTGCAATCAATCAATCACATGGATCACGGGATTAAAACCAAAACGTACGTGGGGTTTCCATCCCGGGATCACCCAAAATAGAAGGTAATCCCTATATAAAGGGTCCTCTGTTCCATGTAGAAAGAGAGGCTTTTTCTGACATTCTGAAGGAGTGATTTCGGAAGAGAGCTACTCAGAGCACCGACGTCCTGTTGCCGCACCGGAGCAAAGACTTCCGACCATCGTTGACTTCTCCTTGTAGGTAAGCTCCCTCTTTCCCTTGCCATCATGCTTCCAATATAGCCTCTTTTCTTCGAATCCTGATTGTACTAGACCTTCCCCGCGTGAAGGGAAAGGTTGGAGGATACACCTGGGTATCATTCCTTAGGATACACTTTCGAAGGTACTGGCAACCTCCCTCCCTATCAGGTAAATCCACCTGGTACAGTTGAGATCAGTTCGGTCATGGTTCCTTTGCTGGGTTTTTTTTATATGGAAACCCATGCTTTCTTACATGTTTTACGAGCATATCGTCGGGTTTTCTTTGTCCCTTTTCTTTGAAACGCCTGGCCACTATCAGACGTGTCATCTCCACTTACAGATGACCGTCTCCCCAAAGGTGTCCACCTCTCCTGTCTTTCGGGATTGGGTGCAGAAATCTCTACACCCGGAAGTGGAGGCGGCATACCGAGTGAACATCTGGCCCCAAAATCTAGATGTCCGATAGGAAAATGGGCAGACCCACCATGTCTATATTCGTGTGAAATGCCAGAGGTCTATAGTGGTGGCTACCACGTCTATATTCGTGTTTTTACCTATTTCCCGCTTATCTCGCTGGGAGGAGCAAAGTTTCTCTCCCGAAGCCCTAGAAAGGCTTCCGAGATGAGGTTGTCGACATGCATCGTTGCCAACACCGGCCGTCTAGGTGTATGAGTTTGTATACTCCAACAGTTCCCCTTTACTGGGAGGAGCAAAACTGCCCTCCCGATGCCCTAGAAAGGCTTCCAGGATGAGGTCGTCGGCATGCATCCTTCCCGATGACGGCCATCCGGGTGTACGAGTATGTACACCCTGACAGTTCCCCTTTACTAGGAGGAGCAAAGCTGCCCTCCCGATGCCCTTGAAGGGCCTCTGGGATGAGGTCGTCGGCATGCATCCTTCCCGACGCCGGCCGTCCAGGTGTATGAGTATGTACACCCCGACGGTTCCCCTTTACCGGGAGGAGCAAAGCTGCTCTCCCGATGCCCCGAAAAGGCTTCCAAGATGAAGTTGTTGGTAAGCAACCTCACCGATGTCAACCATCTGGGTTATGAGTATGTACACTCCAACGGTTCCTCTTTATCGGGTGGAGCAAAGTTGTCCTCCTGATGCCCTAGAAAGGCTTCCGGGATGAGGCCACCGACACGAGTCCTTACTGACCCTGGCCAGACTGGGTACATGAACTCTTGTCCCCAGTAGGAGAGGTGAATGCCAATCCCCTTACTCGACAGTCTAGCATTCCAGCCAGCTATCTCACCAAACCTTCGGCTCTTCAGCCAACGGTCCATAATGGTGAGCCCCATGCCTTTCTCTCTCTCTTTCTCTCGCCAAATCCCCTATGAATCCTTGCATTGGTTGGTTTCACTTACTTTACTAGAAGGAATAAGACTATTCCTCCTGATGCCCTGGAAAGTCTTCCAAGATGAGGTTGTGTTTGGCCAAACCGACTATCATCAATTTTCATTTTTAGAGCCAGAGAGAGGTCGGAATTACCTGGGTTGTTTGGGGGTGCCTAACACCTTCCCCAATAGTACCTTGAGTCCCGTATCTAGTTCTCTCATTTTTCGCATAGTTTTACACGGTTTTATACCATTTCTGCGGTTTTTACCATTTTTACAGTAGAAGAATACTTCCCCATCTAGTTTTCCTTGTTTTCTACGCAAGAATAAGGTGGTGACTCCGTTTAATGAGCCATTTGCCCCACATGGTGATGCGCTCCCTCAATCACCTTTTAATTCTCTGTACCTTGGCCCATCCACCGGCTCTACCGTCAGAACCCCATAGGCTTTCGGGTGATAGTCGGATGAAAGAGAGGGTACAGATAGTCCTGCAAATGATCAGATGGACATTGTAGAAGATATTTTGAAAAATTTGAAGGCACAGTGGTCTACTGTATCTTCTCATTTAGAGGAACAAGACAATATTTTTGAAACACTTGATGATCAGACATTAGGTGATGTCTCGCTTCTACACAACACTTGTGATTAAATTCTTGTAAAAATTGTGTGTGTGAAATATTTTAATTTCACTGCAAGTGCACGGGTTCAGATGTAATTAGTGTACAAGTATGGGTTTGTCCACAAGGATCAGTTTTGCTTGGTATTTAGCTAAATTGGTGTATTCAATTTCTGGAACAAGTAATTATATTTCTTTTAAGCAATGTCACAATTGCTCTATTTCAATTAATCGCTAGGATGCTCTTTAAATACTATTTAAATTTTACCTTCTAGAGAATTTTTCATTAATTGTAATTTCTTCACCATTTAGAATATTTTGATTTTTAAAATTAGTCTTTTAGTAAATGAATCAAATTTTGCACTGAAAGAATCTATCTAGTGAGTTTTACTTTCAAATATTTCATTCTTCTTAAGTCTTAACATTATACACTTCAGTTTGCATGTAATTCATCTTTTTGCACAAAGAAGGCACTAAACCCTCGAGTTGGATAGTGGGTAAACGTCTTTACCATCGAACTTACGCGTGGGTTGTGTGATACAAGTGAGTTTCAGATGTTTAAATAGTATGATTTGAATTAGATGAACCTTCTAAGAGTTGTATACTTATATTTTTGGTCTTTTTAAATATCTTAAAATACAACAGACAACATAATGCATGAGACACAACATAGTAGAACAACTTGTAGAAATAAAATGCAATATTCAACATTACACTAAACATGAAAGCTGTCTCTAAATATCATAACCAAGTTGATAAGATGGGTGTTTGTAAATTTGAGTGTAAATATAAAGGAAAGGTAAAAATAAAGGAAAAGGAAAAGGAAAGAACACCTAATGCTTCACTGTAATTTCTTCCTTCAAAACTTGCTCAGACTGAGAACTTCTCTTTGTCTTTACTTCTGGTCCACCAGGTCGTCAATCTAGCAAGCCTACCTTTCAACCTTGAAATGAGATTTTGGGTGTCACTTTGCAATTACACCAAGGAACAAAGGAGGAAGTAGCAAGTGCCAAGAGTCTCTCCTTCAAGGATATGCTTAGCTTGAGAAAGGAACAGCAAATACACTAAGGAATTGGTAGGAGAAGAGGAGGTCGTCAATCTCCTCTCAGTAGAAGTGAGTAGGTGGAAGATGGAAGATGGAGAAGATGGAGAATGCCCTGTGAATGGTGATTTGAGGAAGACGAGGGGGGGTTGGTTTCATGGCTACGAGACTATTTTATAGATTGAAAGAGTGGCAGTTCATGAGCTAGCAGTTAACAAGGATGTGGTGCACATCTGGATGTGTGAGATTGTTCCATGCAAGCCCACTTCTTTACCCTGTCCATCCACATTCTCCACGGTTGAGCTTCAGCTAAATTAAATTTCTCAGTTCTATTCATATACAAATTTCCCTGTAATTACTCCTTGAATTTCCCTGCAAATACTTAACGAATACCTTTTGTGAAACACATCACATTATAGGAGAAATAATTCATAACATTTAAACCTTAACTATAATTGTAATCACTATTACATCAATGAAATTCATCACATAGAATAAGCAAGGCACAAGCTCAAGGGTAATCTAGTTTACCCTCGAGTAAGTCTGTGGGTTAACTAGTTAACCCTCGGACTTATGCACTTAGACATAAATCATGATTTTTTCTGTGAATTAATCATTTTACCAACAACCTAAGGAGTCAATTATCAATCATTCATTCCCTTTTCGGTAGGTAATCACCACAAATATAATTCATGACTTAAAACTTAATTCATGTGTCATTAAAGTGAATAAATGTGCGTAATGCTCAAAAATATAGTTAACCTTGTAATCATCATTACTCAATGCAAAATGCAACTAAAACTCATTAAAACACATGAATTAATATCCATAAAATGCACACTTTTGAGTCTGAACAAATCCCCCATACTTAAGTTTTGCTAGTCCCTTAGCAAAACATTAAAATAAGACTATAAAAATTATGAAAGTAATAAAAACTACTAAATAAAATTAACTAAAACTATGCTAGGCCACTTTCGTAGGGAACACAACTACACTTAGTAGGTGCAGTAAGCCTTTAAATCCCTAGGTTACCCTAGTGGCGAAGTTATGTCTCCAGAGGGTTTTTAGTGGATACACCCACAAAGGTCCAAAGAAATAAAAAGAGAGAGAGAGAGAAGGGAAATAGAACCAACCGAAGGATCATTTGAATCATTTGTTGCTATAAAAATTTTAAGGGAATGAGGTCGCTTAGTCTTACAACACTCCCTCTCCTTGCCCTTAAATCGAATAGACTCACTTTAAAATGTGAACAAGAAGTCACCTATTTAAGAGAACCATCTGTCTTGTGCAAGCAAGAGGAATTCACACATTCACTACTCTCAACTAGCAATTAAATCATTAAAATAGGCACACATCTCACCAACAAAAGAGGGTAAATTAAGATATTGGAAAATGCTTTGGCTAGTAGACAAGGGATAAGGCAATAATACACCATCACTCAAAATGTTAATTTTTTGATATGATAACATTCCACTTCATTCTTACATCACAAGTGATTTCGAATATTTCCCTTTTTCTACCTATATTGACATTGATCCCTTGAATTTTTTTGATTCTTTTTCTTTTTCTTTTTATTTTCTTTTTCATTTCTCTCTTTTTTTTCCTTTTCTTTTTACACTAATATCAACTCCCTTTTCCTTTTTCTTTTTTTTCTTTTTTCAAAATAACAAAGTAAATGACATAACTAGCATTGCACTCTTAGAACTAATAAATGACCCTTTACTAATTAATTTCACCATCTTATATCTTCATAACCTAATTCCCAAATGAACTCCATTGTGTATTAAAGCTCATACCCTTGCTACCTTCCTTCACATAACCTCTAACTCAGAGAATTTTGGGAGATACCTTAGGATAATGCTCACCAGACTAGAAAATTTTTCATATCATGATCATTTTTATGGTGGCACTCAGCATAGGTAATTGTATTTAAATGTATCACATCCTTATCATCATTTTTTATTGATGCATAGCAATTGTATTTAATTTCTACAGCATTACTTATGCATTGAAATTAATAGGATAAATCATGTGAAATGCATCAATTGCTATGCATCAATAAAGAATGATGATAAGGATGTGATTTTTTTTGTCACACAGAAATAAATTAATTATAGTGTAATTTTGTTATGCTAGTAAGACATTGAATGAAACACAAATTAATTATACTATAATTTATTATGCTAGTAAGACATTGAATGAAACACAAATTAATTACAGTGTAATTGAAAAAGAATTTCTAGCAATAGTATTTGCCTTAGAAAAATTTCGGTCTTATCTAATAGGTAGTCACACTATCATTTACACTAATCATTCAACACCTAAGTATTTGTTAGTTAAAAAAGATGCTAAACCAAGGCTTATAAGATGGATTTTGTTATTGCAAGAGTTTGACTTGGAAATTAAGGATAAGAAAGGTTGTGAAAACACCATGGCAAATCACATGTCTAGGTTAGATGCTTCATTTCTGTCTAATCTGCCAATAGATGACACATTTCCAGATGAGCAATTGTTTATGCTAAATTCCTGCCCATGGTGTGCTGATATAGTTAATTATTTAACTACGGGTTTAGTACCTCATGATTGGTCCAGTCTAGACAAGAAAGTATTCTTTTTTGAACGTTAAATACTTCTTTTGAGATGATCCTTACCTGTTTAAACAATGCCCTGATCAGATTGTAAGGAGATGTATACCAGAAAGAGAAACTCAATTAGTGTTGTCATTTTGTCATGATCAACTCACTGGAGGACATTTTGGAGCTAAAAAGATTGCTTTAAAAGTGCTCCATAGTGGCCTATATTGGCCAACATTGTTTAAAGATGTGTATGAATATTGTAAAAAATGTGTTTGTACCCTCTCTTTCATCCGGCTATCACCCGGAAGCCCACGGGTTTCCACCGGCCCCACCGGCGGATGGGTCGAGGTATAGAGAATTGAAATGTATTTGTGTGAGCGCATCACCACGTGCGGTTGATGGCTCGTTGAACGGAGTCGCCACCTTATTTTTGGGTAGAAAATAAGGAAAACCGGATGGGAAAGTGTCCTTCCACCATCGAAACAATAAAACCACAGGAATTACGTAAAATCGTGTAACATGAGAGAACTGGATACAGGGCTCAGGGTACTGTTGGGGAAGGTGTTAGCCACCCACGAACCATCTGCGCAAAGATGGGCTTTCAAGGAATTGGTGGCTGGTTATTTGTACCGGCTTGCCTGCCGGTTGGTTACCCGAACCGTCTATGTAAAGATGGGTTTTCGGGGAACCGGTGGCCGGTTATTTGTAGCAGCTTGCCGGTTGGTTCCCCAAACCATATGTGTAAAGATGGGTTTTCGGGGAACTGGTGGCCCGTTATTTGTTCCGACTTGCCGGCGGCAAGCCGATTGGTTCCCCGAATCATTTGTGCAAATGTTGTCCGATAAAGCATGGGGGTTTTAACAGAGGGCTTGTATTTTCCAAAAAACTAGAATCGTCAGGTTGTACTTCTTCATACACACGAACGACCACCACTGGCTTCCTTACCGACGGCGTCATCCCAGAAATCTTTCTAGGGCATCGGGAGGGTAGACTTACGCCTCTCGGAAAAGAAACGGGAATCGTCGGGTTGTACATGTTCGTACACCCGAACGGCCACCGCCGACTTCCTTGCCGGCAGCGTCATCCCGGAAATCTTTCCGGGGCATCGAGAGGGTAGACTTACGCCTCTCAGAAAAGAAACGGGAACTGTCAGGTTGTACGTGTTCGTACACCCGAACGGCCACTGCCAGCTTCCTTACCGGTGGCGTCATCCTGAGAATCTTTCTAGGTCATCGAGAGGGTAGACTTACGCCTCCCGAAAAAGAAATGGGCACCGTCGGGTTGTACGTGTTCGTACACCCGAACAGTCACCGCCGGCTTCCTTACCGGCGGCATCATCCCAGAAATCTTTCTGGGGCATCGGGAGGGTACACTTACGCCTCCCATACAAGACATGCGAAGATCGAGTGAAAACGCGTAAAAATACTTGTTGGGAAACTCAAAGTTTCCACGTAAAAGGGCTCGACGAAAGGGTCGTGACTGAAACAAACTTGACCGTGCCGAGTGGATTCTCCCGGTCGGGAGGGCGGCCGCCGATACCTTCAGACGTATTTTCGATGGAATGATACCCAGGACCGTCCTCCGACCATTCCCTTGCAAGGGAAAGGTGTTACATGGATAGGGCTCGACAAAACAACGTAAAGGCGTACGTAAAAAAAAAATGGCGAGGGTGGAGGAAGGGCTTACCTACAGAGGGTCTGTACCCTCTCTTTCATCCGGCTATCACCAGGAAGCCCATGGGTTTCCACCGGCCCCGCCGGCGGATGGATCGAGGTACAGAGAATTGAAAGGTGTTTGTGTGAGCGCATCACCACATGTGGTTGATGGCTCGTTAAACGGAGTCGCCACCTTATTTTTTGGTAGAAAACAAGGAAAACCGGATGGGAAAGTGTCCTTCCACCATCGAAATGATAAAACCACAGGAATCACGTAAAATTTTGTAACATGAGAGAACTGGATACGGGACTCAGGGTACTGTTGGGGAAGGTGTTAGGCACCCCCAGACAGCCCGGGCATTCCCGGCCTCTCTCTAGCTCTAAAACAGAAAACATGATAGTCAATCCGACCACGTACGGCCTCACCTTCGAAGACTTTCCAGGGTGTTTAGAGGGATAACCATATCCCTTCCGATGAAAATAAATGAGAATCAAGTAAACAAATGGGAATTGAACAAAACGGGGATCCATATTGGATCCGGTGGTGAATAGGGGAGAAAAAGATGGGTTTTTGGGGAGCCGACAGCCGGCTGCTTGTACCGATTGACCGGCAGCTGGTCGACTGCCTTCCCAACCCATTTGCGCAACCATGGGGTCTTGGGGAAACAGGGGCCGGCGGCTTGCCGGCTGTTTCCTCCTTCCATGCGCAGCCACGGGGGTTTTGGGGAAACGGGGGCCGGCTCCTTGAATCGGCCAGCTGACGGCTTGCCGGTTGTTTCCTCCTTTAGTGCGCACCCATGGGTGGTTTTGGGGAGTCGGCTAGCCGGCTACTTCCCCCATCTCTTTGTACCCATGGGGGGTTTGGGGGAAGCGGCAGTCGGTTCCTTGAACCGGCCTGCCAGCGGCTAGCCGACTGCTTCCCCCATCCCTTTGCACCCATGGGGGTTTTGGGCAAGCGGCGTCTAGCCGGCTGCTTCCCCCATCCCTTTGTACCCATGGGGGGTTTTGGGGAAGCGGCGGCTAGCCAGCTGCTCCCCCCATCCCTTTGCACCCATGGGGGTTTTGGGGAAGCGGCGGTCGGTTCCTTGAACCGACCTGCCGACGGCTAGCCGACTGCTTCCCCCATCCCTTTGTACCCATGGGGGGTTTTGGGGAAGCGGTGGCCGGTTCCTTGAACCGGCCTGCCGGCGGCTAGCCAGCTGCTTCCCCCATCCCTTTGTACCCATGCGGGTTTTGGGGAAGCGGCGGCTAGCCGGCTGCTTCCCCCATCCCTTTGCACCCATGGGGGTTTTGGGGGTTTACGTTTCTCAGAAAAAAAATGGAAACTGTCGAGTTGTACGTTTCGTACACCTGAACGGCCACCATCGGCTTCCTTGCCGGCGGCGTCATCCCAGGAATCTTTCCGGGGTGTCGAGAGGGTAGACTTACACCTCTCGGAAAAGAAACGGGCACCGTCAGGTTGTACGGCCACCGTTGGCTCCCTTGCCGGCGGCGTCATCCTGGAAATCTTTCTGGGACCCCGAGAAAGACATGTGGGGATCAGATAAAAACTTGTAAAGCTTGTTGGGAAACTTTTGAGTTTCCATGTGGAAAGACCCGACAAAGGGGTCATGACTGAACCGGGCTTGACCGGGCCGGGTGGATTCACCCGGCCAGGAGGGTGGCCATCGGTACCTTCGAACGTGTTTTCGAAGGAATGGTACCCGGGTCTGTCCTCCGACCATTCCCTTGCATAGGAAAGGCGTTATATGGTCGGGGCCCAAGAAAACATCGGAAGGACGTACGTAAAAACGGCAAGGGTGGAGGAACTTACCTGTAGAGGCGTCGTCAACGAGGATTGGAAGTCCTCGCTCCAACATGGCGAAAAGGCGTCGGGTCCCTGGGCTGCTTTCCTCCTTTGGAACCGGTGGACGGACGTTTCTCCCAAGGGTGTCAGCCTTCTTCCCAAGAAATCCCGCCCTTCGAAAACCCTTCACTCTTCCTTCCTCCAGCCTCCACTCTCCGGAAATTCCAACCTACTGAGTGGTGTAGGGGGCCGCCCTTTTTATAAGGGGGTTGCCTTACTTCTTTGGGGGCGCCCAAAGATGGAAGGCGGCGTGATTCAAGCTTGATTACGCGGTCTGCGTAATTGGCGGATTTGCGAGATTTACGTGGTTAAATCTCGTCGTATTTTCCTGATTGATTCAGCTTGCCTTCTTGGCTAGCCAACCAGCAGCCGCTACGTGGCAGGCGGAAGTCGGCTGTTTCCCAGATCATTCGCACGAAGATGTGGTTTTTGAGATTCGGGTGTCGCTTCCTTGGAGCGGCTTGCCGGCGGCAAGCCGGCTCCATCCCCCTAACTTTTTACCAAATGTGAGTTTTTGGGGTTCGGGTGTCGCTTCCTTAAAGCGGCTTGCCAACGGCAAGACGATTCCATCCCCCTAACTTTTTACCAAATGTGGGTTTTTGGGGTCTAGGTGCCGCTTCCTTCAAGCGGCTTGCCGGCGGCAAGCCAGCTCCATCCCCCTAACTTTTTACCAAATGTGGGTTTTTGGGGGTCTGGGTGCCGCTTCCTTGAAGCGGCTTGCCGGCGGCAAGCCGGCTCCATCCCCCTAACTTTTAACCAAATGTGGGTTTTTGGGGTCCGGGTGCCGCTTCCTTGAAGCGGCTTGCCGGCGGCAAGCTGGTTCCATCCCCCTAACTTTTTACCAAATGTGGGTTTTTTTTGGGATCCGGGTGCCACTTCCTTGAAGCGGCTTGCCGGCGGCATGTCTGCTCCATCCCCCTAACTTTTTACCAAATGTGGGTTTTTGGGGTCCGGGTGCCGCTTCCTTGAAGCGGCTTGCCGGCGGCAAGCTAGCTCCATCCCACTTTAAGCATGGGGTCAACAGGGTCGTTGGCAGTGATTAGAAGTTCTCGCTCTGGTGCGGTGAACGGGTGTCGGGACCACGAGCACCTCCCTTCCTTCAAAACCTCCAGCCAGCGTCTTCTCCGAGGGGCAGAAGCGAGCGTCACCAGTGTCCAAACGAAGGATTCTCCGAGGGGTGGAAAGCTTTTTCTCAAGAGGGGAGTTGGCAACCTGGTTTTCTTACGAGATTGCCGGTGGGGGGCCGGTTAGCCACCCGATCCATACGTCTAAGTATAGCTTTCAGGGAGCCGGCAACTGAGTTTTCTTGCCAGTTTTCCAGCAGTGGGCCGGTTAGCCACCCGATCAATGTCTAAGCATGGTTTCTGGTTTGCCGGCAACCGGGTTTTCTTACTGGTTTGCCGGTGGCGGGCCAGTTAGCCACCCGATTCATACGTCTATGTATGGTTTTTCTTTGGAGGGGAGCCAGCAACCGGGTTTTCTTATCGATTTTTCGGCAGCAAGCCGGTTAGCCACCCGATCCATACGTCTAAGTATGGTTTTTTGGGGAAGCTGGCAACCAGGTTTTCTTACCGATTTGTCGGTGGCAGGCCAGTTAGCCACCCAATCAATACGTCTAAGTATGGGTTTTTTTGGGGGAGCTGGCAACCAGGTTTTCTTACTAGTTTGCTGGCAGCAGGCTGGTTAGCCACCCGATCCATACGTGTAAGTATGGTTTTTTGGGGAGCCGGCAATCGGGTTTTTTTACCGGTTTGCCGATGGCGGGCCGGTTAGCCACCCGATCCATATGTCTAGGTATGGTTTTTGTGGGAGCCGGTAACTGGGTTTTCTTACCGGTTTGTCGGTGGCAGGCCGATTAGCCACCAGATCCATACGTCTAAGTATGGTTTTTTGGGGGAACCGGCATCCGGGTTTTCTTACCGGTTTGCCGATGGTGGGCCGGTTAGCCACCCGATTCATATGTCTAAGTATGGCTTTTGGGGGAGCCGGTAACCGGGTTTTCTTACCGATTTGCCGGTGGCGGGCCGGTTAGCCACCCGATCCATATGTCTAAGTATGGTTTTTGGGGAAGCCGGCAACCATGTTTTCTTACCGGTTTGCTGGCGGTGGGCCAGTTAACCACCCGATCCATACGTCTAAGTATGGTTTTTTGGGGGAGCCGGCAACCGGGTTTTCTTACCGACTTGCTTGCGGTAGGCCGGTTAGCCACCCGATCCATACGTCTAAGTATGGTTTTTGGGCGAGCCGGTAACCAGGTTTTCTTTTCGGTTTGCTGGCGGCGAGCCAGTTAGCCACCCAATCCATACGTCTAAGTATGGTCTTTGGGGAAGTCGGCAACCGGGTTTTCTTACCAGTTTGCCGGCGGTGGGCCGGTTAGCCACCCGATCCATACGTCTAAGTGTGGTTTTTGGGGAAGCCGGCAACCAGGTTTTCTTACCGATTTCCCGGCAGCCGACCGATTAGCCACCCGATCCATACGTCTAAGTATGGATTTTGGGGAGCCGGCAATCGAGTTTTCTTACCGGTTTGCCGACAGCTCTTCTTTCTCCTACGTAACGCTTCGTCTAGCGCTGATCCTTATCGTGGTGCCAAGTTGTCTGAGTTCGGCGAGGCATGGGGGCCTTGTTCATTCCTGTGAGGAGTGATTAGTGTTGGGGAGTCAATCGTACCTGGGCAACAGTGGTGGTAGTTGGCTGATTTACCCAGTAGCCCCCTTCTTTTTCCGCGGGACATCTCGTCTTGTGCGGGTTTTGGTCCGGGCGTCCGGCGGTTTGAGCTGGGTGGGGCGCGTGGGTGAACTTTCCTCGTTCCTGGTAGTCCCCTACTTTTCCCAAGCCCTAGGATAAGAGAAAAAGGGAGAAGTGGGTGTCGACAAATGGGTTCCAACACCCGGTTGTATTGGCGGACTTCGATGAGTTGCCAAGCCCTAAAAGAAGGGGATATTTGGTCAATCGCGATAAGCCAAGTATTGGACTGCCAATAGATAGTGGAATCCTACGATCTACCCTTCCCTTACACAGGAGTCCATATGCTTTTAGGACTCAACAACAAGTAACTTTTCCTTTTCTTTTCTTTTTCTCTTTTTTTTTTTTTCTCTCTTTTTTTTTTTTTTTGCTCTTTTTCCATTTTGTTTTTCTTTTTCCTTTCTCTCTTTTTTTTCTATTGAAGAATGATTCTAGCCACTAACTTTTCTTCTTCTCTCTCTTTTTTTTGTTCTTCTCTATTACAAAATAGAAGATAAGAAAACTGAATAAAAGAATGCTACTAGCCCTCCCCACATGCTATTGGCAAGTAAAATAACCCGACGTTGTTGCGACTGGTGTACCAAGGGGGCATACCTTACCTAGAGGGAGCCGAAGTTTGTGATCTCCCTCATTGTCGAGTGGCACTCGAGCTAGGTAAAGAATCAGAGGTTGGATAATCATTCGAGGGGAGAAGTGATGTCCCGTCGTTATCTTGTAACCACTGAAAATCAGCAAAGACTGTGGGGATAGGAACGAACCTGGATTACTCACCCTATTCCATCTTTGTGCCATCGGAGTTAAAAAAGATGGGCACTCAGGTTTTCGATGTAGAAATCCAGATGTAGTTGGTGTCACTCCTAGGGTCGGTAGTTCGTCCCAGAGGTCCAAATAGCACTACTTGAGTCAGATGTGCCGCCTGCAAACTATTCTCACCACTGGCTGTGGATGCGACTGCCGAGTATGTCAAAGGTGGCAGCTAGTGGTGGGCTGGTTGGACGGTGGAGTGTGTAAGTATTGGGCGACAGGCTGCGGATGGGGGTCGAGTCATTTTCCGATTTTCGGGCATTTCTTCTAGTGAATGATGTGCTGGTCATTCCATGGTTCTGAGACCGAGGGGACGTAGTTGGACCTGTCTAGACCTGATCTCTCGATCTGCCGGTGGAGAGTCGGATGGAGACGTTGGTCGCTAGCTTGTCTGAAGGCGGCGGCCGCGTGGAGCCGTGCTTGTGCTCGTTCTTCAAGGTCATGGGGGAATTGGCTTCTTGGTTGGCTTGTGGGATGTTGGTCAAAGAAGTCAGTGGCCGGTCTATCTAGAGGCGGCGGCCGCGTGGATCCTCGATTAAGTTGATTTTTTTGTGACCATGGGGAGCCAGCCCATTGGGTTTCGCCATTGGCAGCTGCCGAGTGCACGAAACGGTACGGAGGGGCAGAATGCCCCTAGTTCTACCCCGAGGTGCATGTCTTCTGAAGGAGATGGCGGGTTTCCGGTTGAAAGTGCTGGCAACCTGTTGGATAGCACCGGCGACCGAATGAAACCCCCAAAAGAGGTTGGTTGTTCCGTGCCATGGGGGACCGATCCGAAAAAATTGGCAGCCGGCCCATCTGAAGGCAGCAGCCTCGTGGATCCCCAGTCAAACTCGTTTTTTTTTTTTTTTTTTTTTTTTGGTCTTCGGGGGGCTGGTCTAGGAAATTGGTAGCCAGCCCATCTAAAGGCGGCAGCCGGGTGGATCCTCAGTCGAACTCATTTTTCTTGGTCTTCCAAGGGGCCGGTCTAGGAAGGTGGCAGCCGGCCCATCTTAAGGCGGCAATAACGTGGATCCCCGGCCGAATGCGTTTTTCTTGGTCTCCGAGGGGGGCCGTTCCAGGAAGGTGGCAGCTGGCCCATCTAAAGGCGGCAGCCGCGTGGATCCCCGGTCGAACTCGTTTTTCTTGCTCTTCGGGGGGGCCGGTCCAGGAAGGTGGCAACTGGCCCATTTGAAGGCGGCAGCCGCATGGATCCCTGGTCGAACTCATTTTTCTTGGTCTCTAGGGGGCCGGTCCAGGAAGGTGGCAGCTAGCCCATCTAAAGGCGGAAACTGCGTGGATCCCCAGTCGAACTCATTTTTTCTTAGTCTTTGAGCTGCCAATCCAAGAAGGTGGCAGCAGGCCCATCTGAAGGCAGCAGTCATGTGGTTCCCCAGTCAAATTTTTTTTTTTTTTTTTTTTTGGGTTTTCGAGGGGGTCGGTCTAGGAAGGTGGCAACTGGCCCATCTGAAGGCGGTAGCTGCGTGGATCCCCAGTCGAACTTGTCTTTTATGGGTAGAACTTCTTCAACTGTGACAAATTGACTGGGCCAAACTCTTGTTGGGTGGCTTCATCAAAAAGGTAAATGGCTCCCCCGCTAAGGATCTTGGTGATGACCTATGGGCCACGCCAGTTTGCGGAGAATTTTCCTATTGAACCTGTTGGAAAAATGGAGCGAAGTACTAGATTACCGGGTTTAAGGAGTCGGGGAAACACCTTCTTGTTGTAAGCCCTTGCCATTTTTCTTTGATAAGTTTGGGCATGGTTCATCACCCTCAACCTTCTTTCGTCAAGGAGGTTCAGTTGTAGTAGGCGTGATTCTGACCACTGATCATCGAAGTCCATTGCTTCTTTGAGGATGCGAAGGGATGGGAGTTCTACTTCCACTGGCAACACTGCTTCAGACCCGTATACCAGTGAGTATGGCGTTGCTCCGGTAGCGGTCCGCAAGGATGTCTAGTAGGCCCAGAGTGCGTACGGGAGGTGGTCATGCCAATCCTTGTGTGTTCGGACCATCTTCTTGAGAATCTGGACTAGCGTCTTGTTAGCTGCTTCGTTCATCTGTGGCCGATAGGGGGATGCCCTTAGGTGACAGATGTGACACTGCTCGAGATAATTGGTGACCTACTTGGCTGTGAAGTTGGTGCCATTATTAGTCATTACCTCGAAGGGGATGCCATATCTGGTGATGATGTTGTTGCGCAAGAACTTCTGGGTGGCGGCTACCGTGACTGTCTTGTAGGATACTGCCTCCACCCACCTGGTGAAGTAATCGATGGCCACTAGTATATACCGGTGTCCATTGGTGGCTGTCAGCTTGATCTCACCCACCACATCCAAGGCCCACATGGAGAATGGCCTAGGAGAAGCCATGTTTTGACAACGTACGTCTGTCTTGGGTTGTAGCCTCTGGGGGGAACTCTCTGGTCTCCAAGAAGGCTTGTATATCTGAATACCATGGGCGATCCTCTTACTGTGAATTCCCCAGGTTATCGTCTGGGGACCTATGATCTATATCGTTTGGTTTGTCAGTTGGAACCGATTCTCTGTGTTGGTCGATAGTCTGCTGGTCGTAGGTGCGGCTATCTAGAGGCAAAGCTGTGGGTCTGGCGTCGGCCTATCTAGGAACTTCTGTAAGGCGGTAGACATCCTCGCTGTAGGCCGGTTGGCGAAGTGTTGTGACTTCCATAGCAATGCTCTACCCTTCCGTGACTACTACCCACGAGGCTAGGACGGCCAAAGCATCTGCGTATGGGTTACGTTTGCGGCTGATGTGTTAGAAGTGGACGAACCGGAAGTCACTTGCTAACTACAGTACGAGTTCTTGGTATGGCTGAAGCTTGGGGTCTCGGGTTTTCCACCTATTGAGGGTTTGAGAAATTACCAGCATGGCGTCGCCAAATACTTGCAGATGGGTGACCCGGAGTTCCAGTGCAAGTCGTAGCCCCATGATACAGGCCTCGTATTCTGCCTCGTTGTGTGAGCATGTGAAGAGAAGTCGCTTGGCTACGAGCAGCATCCTTCCTTGAGGATCCACTACGACGACCCCTACCCCGCGACCTTTAGTATTGACTACTCCATCAAAGTACAAGGTATGGGGTTTTGGTTGGTCAAGGTTTAGCTGGTCCAGATCCAGTTGGTCTGGATTCAGCTCGTTGATGGTGAAGATGGGCTCATCAGGGAATGAATCTTCCAACGGTTGGTAATTGTACCCTCTCTTTCATCCGGCTATCACCCGGAAGCCCATGGGTTTCTGCCGGCCCCACCGGTAGATGGACCGAGGTACAGAGAATTGAAAGGTGTTTGTGTGAGCGCATCACCACGTGTGGTTGATGGCTCGTTCAATGGAGTCGCCACCTTATTTTTGGGTAGAAAATAAGGAAAACCGGATGGGAAAGTGTCCTTCCACCATCGAAACGATAAAACCACGGGAATCACATAAAATCGTGTAACATGAGAGAACTGGATATGGGGCTTAGGTTACTGTTGGGGAAGGTGTTAGGCACCCCCAGACAGCCCGGGCATTCCCGGCCTCTCTCCGGCTCTAAAACGGAAAACATGATAGTCAATCCGGCCACGTACAGCCTCACCCTGGAAAACTATCCAGGGTGTTTAGAGGGATAACCGTATCCCTTCCGATGAAAATAAACGAGAATCAAGTAAACAAATGGGAATTGAACAAAACAAGGATCCATATTGGATCTGGTGGTGAATAAGGGAGAAAAAGATGGGTTTTCGGGAAGCCGACCGGCGACTACTTGTACCGATTGACCAGCGGTTGGTCGGCTGCTTTCCCAACCCATTTGCATAGCCATGGGGGTTTTGGGGAAACGGGGGCCAGTTCCTTGAACCGGCCAGCCGGCGGCTTGCCGACTATTTCCCCCCTCCATGCGCTCCCATGGGGGTTTTGGGGAAACGGGGGTCAGTTCCTTGAACCGGCCAGCCAGCGCCTTGCCGGCTGTTTCCCCCTTCCATGTGCACCCATGGGGGTTTTGGGGAAACAGGGACCGATTCCTTGAACCGGCCAGCTAGTGGCTTGCTGGCTGTTTCCCCCCTCCATGCGCACCCATGGGGGTTTTGGGGAAATGGGGGCCTGTTCCTTGAACCAGCCAGCCATCGACATGCTGGCTATTTCCCCCCTTCATGTGCACCCATGGGGATTTTGGGGAAACGGGGGCCAATTCCTTGAACCGGCTATTTCCCCCCTTCATGTGCACCCATGGGGATTTTGGGGAAATGGGGGCCGGTTCCTTGAACCGGCTAGCCAGCGGCTTGCCAGCTGTTTCCCCCCTCCATGCACACCCATGGGGATTTTGGGGAAATGGGGGCTGGTTCCTTGAACCGGCCAACCGGCGGCTTGCCAGCTGTTTCCCCCCTCCATGCGCACCCATGGGGATTTTGGGGAAACGGGGGCCGGTTCCTTGAACTGGCCAGACGGCAGCTTGCAGCATGTTTCCCCCCTTCATGCGCACCCATCGGGATTTTTGGGAAATGGGGGCCGGTTCCTTGAACTAGCCAGCCGGCGGCTTGCCGGCTGTTTCCCCCCTCCATGCGCACCCATGGTGATTTTGGGGAAATGGGGGTCGGTTCCTTGAACCGACCAGCCGACGACTTGCCGGCTATTTCCCCCCTCCATGTGCACCCATGGGGATTTTGGGGAAACAGGGGCTGGTTCCTTGAACCGGCCAGCCGGCCGCTTGCAGCCTGTTTCCCCCCTTCATGCGCACCCATGGGGATTTTTGGGAAATGGGTGTCGGTTCCTTGAACTGGCCAGCCAGCGGCTTGCCCACTGTTTCCCCCCTCCATGCGCACCCATGGGGATTTTGGGGAAATGGGGGTCGGTTCCTTGAACCGGCCAGCCGGCCGCTTGCCGGCTGTTTCCCCCCTCCATGCGCACCCATGGGGATTTTGGGGAAACGGGGGCCGGTTCCTTGAACCGGCCAGCCGGCCGCTTGCCGGCTGTTTCCCCACCCCTTTTCCTCTTGACGTCTATAAAAGCATTAGATTTAACGGAGGACTTATATTTTCCGAGGAAACGGAAACCGTCGGGTTGTACGTTTCGTACACCCGAACGACCACCGCCGGCGTCCTTACTGGTGGCGTTATCCCGGAAATCTTTCCGGGGTATCGAGAGGGTAGGGTTACGCCTCTCGGAAAAGAAACAGACACCGATGGGTCGTACGTGTTTGTACACCCGAACGGCCACCGCCGACATCATTACCGGTGGCGTCATCCCGGAAACTTTTCTGAGGCATCGAGAGAGTAGACTTACGTCTCCCGGAAAAATGTGTGGGCACTATTGGGTTGTACGTGTTCGTACACCCGAACGGCCACCGCCGGCATCCTCACCGGTGGCGTCATCCCAAAAATCTTTCCGGGACCTCGAGAAGGACTTGTGGAGGTCAGATGAAAATTCGTAAAGCTTGCTGGGAAACTTAGAGTTTCCACATAAAAAGACCCGACAGAAGGGTCACAAGTGAACTGAGCTCGACCAGGCTGGGTGGATTAACCCGGCCAGTAACCCGTCATGGCTCTTTGGTAAGTAGCACCTGCATTTTGAGCCTGAATGGCATCACCCGGTAACAGAAGACGCACCAAGGGGTTGTGAATGCGGTTTTCTCCTTGTCTTCCTCTGCCATGAGGATTTGATTGTATCCGGAGAATCCGTCCATGAAGGAATATATCCTGTACTTGGCGGCGTCATCTACCAAGACATCTATGTGTGGTAGTGGGAAGTCATCCTTGGGGCTAGCTTTGTTGAGCTCCCGATAGTCGACACACATGCATACTCGCCCGTCTTTCTTTGGGATGGGTACCATGTTCGCCACCCATTCTAGATAGAAGACAGGCTGGAGGAATTGGACGTTTAACTGCTTGTGGACTTCTTCCTTCAGCTTCTGGGCCCATTCCTGTCTCATTCATCGAGGTTTTTGCTTCACAGGTCGGGCTTCTGGTTTGAGGGATAGTCGGTGGACTGCAACCCATTTATCCAAACCAGGCATGTCTTCATAATCCCACGCAAACACCTCTACGAATTCACGCAGGAGTGTGAGGAGTTGTTGTCGGTAGGGCGCGGGCACTTCTTTGCTAATTTTTGTTTCTTTTGGATGTTGTTCATCCCCAAGGTTTACAAGTTCGATTTCGTCAGTAGATGTTATGCCAGTAGATTCAGGTGGTTGGACCCATGGGCCTTCTTCTTTAGACTCTTGATAAGGATCGTTGATGTCTTCCGTGGCTTGTTGACCCTCGGGCTGTAAAGGCGTTGGATGATGGACCTAGTGGGAGTGGTGCCCATGGTCTTCCGGTTGGGTGCCGAGTAAGTGGACCAGCTGCTGGTTCAAGGTAGCGGTGAACCTTGGGAGTACTTCTAGGGAGACAGTGGTGGACCTGCCGTACCCATCTACTAGAGGTGTCATGCCATCGGACTCCATATGTTGTTTTGGCCGTCGAGCGCTTGAGGAGGATGAGGGGCAGAATGCCCCTAGTTCTATCCCAATGGGTGGAGCTGGTTGCTTGGTGGACAAGAGGCGGGAACCGGACGGAGCCCTAGACGGAAACGTAGCAGACTGGTCACATTCGCCTACTTGAGTGACTGTGGCAGAATGCCCCTAGTTCTGCCCCGTGATGTTGGCCAGTATCCTGCTTATGGAAGATGTTGCCCAGACTGAGTAGGCTGGCTGTTCTGACTCCATGACGTGGCGCCCCTGATGAGGGTTGATGGTTTTCAGTTGATTTAACTGGTGCCCGGGTGATCCGTTGTCTGCTGTGCCGAGCGAGAGACTTGGTATGATTGCCAAGTCCCGATTGACTTGGTCGGGTTGCCAAGTTAGTGGCTACTGAGGACGCAGCTGCCGGCACACTTCTGCGTGGGATGCCAAGCCCCGCTGTTGAAGTAACGAGTTTTGGCGTGAGTCGCCCGGAAGCCATCAGGCTTGCTTCTTGATGTTGATGACCTGCAAGACTGGAGTGTCCCCACCTAGGTCATTAGGTGGGTGTTATGGTGCTAGGTTGAAGGAGACGGGGAAGGAGCGCACCTTGTCATCTCCTTTCCCTGTACAAACCAGTCAGACGCAACATCCGTTTCCAAAGTTCCTCCCTGTAGAATGGGTGATGGCAAGGGAGGTCGGTGAAGGGCTGGATCCTCAGTGCATACCGGGGATCCTCAGTGCTAAAACATTTATGACCTATATTGAGAGGTTCCTTAGGGGAAGACAAGTATGAGATTAACAGTGTTTGGGTGAGTCTTCCCTATCATTTGAGCTATGCCTTGTCTTCTTTTACACCCTTTTTGAGAGATCCTAAGCTAAGTGCCACCATGCAAAAGAGGG
>JAMKPZ010000033.1:0-147367 GCA_024699675.1 Amphibolis antarctica
TTGTGTTATTTTTAAGTTTAGGTTTAATGAAATAGAAAGACATTAATTATCTGGAGTCTAATTAAAGATTATTCCATAATTTACATGGTTAAAAAAAAGAGATACTGATGGAGAATGTAATCTAATGAAACTATTAAGTGGAAATTTAAAAATAGACCACAAAACTATAAGTTAAATCAAACACAACACCCAATATAAATTGAAAACATTTAAGAGTTAATTACAAATATTCAATTGTTCACAAGTGAGAGAGTTTTTCTCTCTAAGTGTTTGAATTACAAATGAGATAACATTTAAATTTAAATATTGGGAAACTTGGACTTTAATTCTGCTAGATCTTCTTTTAGCTTCCCAATTTCTTGAAGCACGATATCCACCTTGTTTAAGAGAGAGATTGGCGTTCTTTGATGTGAAGAAGACAGTTCATTTTGAGGAATTTGTGGAGAGAGATTATTTTCCATAGATAGCTGCTTGAGGTCTTTAGTAGTTAAGATTTTGGATTTCAACTTCTTCACAGACCATGAAGACAAATCAGAGGATTTGGACACTAGCTGGTAGATAAGATCATTATAGAATAATTTCTTCTTTATATTGGAAATGTTAGAGATAAACACCTTATACCATTTCACCTGAATTTTGTTTAATATAGCATATGTTGCAATTTTCACAAAGGTTGACAGCTCCAAATCATGCCCATGCCTTTGATATATGGATCTGATCAAAATTAGTGCAATCATATGAGCTTTGCCTTTTAATTGCTTCAGCATGTTGAATAAATTTATTTGAGGGTTGATGACTATACAATTCTTCATATCTTGCTCTAACCATTCTGCAATGGTAGTGGATTCTAGAATTTCTATATCCTCATTCTTCAAGCCTAGGTAGTCATTCACAAATTCAAGTGTTAAATGTAAGTCAACTTCTGTAACATTACTAGTGTAGACACCATCCTCTAGATGCAAGTTAGCATAGAAGGCAAGAATTAGATTTTCCACCTTTAGATTACCACCTGTCCTCAGGATGATTCTTAGCAAGCCTTGGAAATCTAGTAACTCTTTGATTTCATCCATGAAATCAAAGTCTATTGGCTTGCTAAACAAGACATCATACCCCTTAATTTGCTAAAAGAGAGAATAAGCTTCTTGGTTCCTAAAGAAAACCAAATTACTCTCTTCAGTTTGGGCAGGATTAGCAAAATTTGAGGATGATTGTGCTGAAGTGGTAGTAATTCCTTCATCTTCTTCATTAATGGTTGCATATTCTGTGGAGTTTCTTCAATAGCAAAATTATTCTCAACTCCACTAGTTCCATATCCTTGCTCAGCAGCATTCTCTAGCTGCTCTGTATTATCAAAATGTTGACTGTGTGAAGGAGAACTCTCTGCCATTCCTTCAACTTCTCTTTGAACTCTCTCGGGAGAAAGAATTTTTGTTTGAGCATCTTGTAAAAAAAAAGTTAAAAGGAGGTTATAAACTAATAGAATTGAACTAAAAGAGAAATTTCTTATTCTTAAAATTTTTACCTGAACCTCTTCTGAAGCAAAAATAATAGCTTCATTAATGGTTTTCTCAACTGCCTCAATGTCCTGTGATTCAAATGTGGGAGAAACTGGTCCCACCTGAAGCTCTTGTTCCTGAAAATCAAATTCAGAGGATAAAATGAATTATGAATATTTAAGTTAATATGAAAGTGAAATTAGTGGTCAATTTGAAAATTTAATTCTTACTTGAAAAGCCACTTATTCTTCAACCTCTAGAATACGAGGGACATCTTCAGGAGTAGATATATCAGAGGAGGAAGAAGCTTTCTTCTTATATTGTTGAAGATAATCCCCAAGAGTAATATCTTCTTTGCTTCCCTCTGTCTCTTCTTTTTCTTCTTCTTCTCTTGTCTTTTTTGTATCTTTCTCCTATTCTTCTTCTTCTTCTTCTTCTTCTTTTTCTTTTTCTTTTTCTTCTTCTTCTTCTTTTTCTTCTTCTTTTTCTTTTTCTTCTTCTTCTTCTTGTCTATTTCCCTCTTGTGCTACTGAGGGAATAGCTATTTCTTCATTGGTAAAGGGAATAACTTCATCAAATTCTTGTGGCTCAATCTTTATTGCCAGCTGTTTAAAACTGGCAAACTCAGATTGAATTGAGGCTTTTTCAGTCATACTTTTCTTCCAATCATATAAGTCAACTTGGGCAGCTATTTTAACCACCTCTTGGCTTTCCCCTAAAGCAAGGTAATGCTGGATGAAAAACTCAAACTGTTCCTTCTCATTTACATTTTCTGGAAGACTAGCAAAAAAACATCTTCCGTTACAGCTGATTTATTCAAATCATGAATGGTGATAAAATATAAGGCTTTCATGAACCAAAGTTCAGCCCTAGCATGGACAATCTTTTGAGTTAGTTCATTCTTTGGTCTTATAGCATACTCATCCTTCACCACTTGTTCAATTTGCTCATCAATGGCCTTCACTACTTCTATGGGAAGGAAAGTAAATTCTTCATGCAGTTTATTTTTAAACATCTCAAGTTGGTATTGTATATCATTTAAGATCCTCTATCGGGTCTTTTTTTGCATTCGATTGGTTAGATGCTAGTCTATTGAAGCAAGGTGGAAATCATTGAATCTTAACAATTTGATCCATTCCTCACTGGAAAGAGACCTCCCCCTTGTTATTTGCCACGACCTTGATATATAAGTTTTTCCTCTATATGAAATGAATTTACGTGTGGCCAAACAGTATATTTCCCTATGGAACTAGAAGTGGCACTTCTTTGTTAAGAGAGTCTGAGTTAGTTCATTTCTAGGGCGAAGTGCTCTCTCTTACATTGACTCATTTTCGATGTATGAAGCAATTTTATTTTTCAAAAAAGTAGGAACATTTATGGAAGCTTCCATACCCAATTTAATGCACTCAGTCATGTCTTCTTCCACATCTTTCAGTTCTTGTTCTCATCCTATCCTCTTCCTCTTCCTCTTCCCTTCTGCATGCCATGTTGCCGCAACTAGAGTGAACTTCTCAAAGTTCAGCATTGTGATCCAAGTGTAAGCTGAAGATGGAACAATTGGTGGAGGATTGGAGGAAGAAGCCATAGCACTCATGCATTGCAGAAGACGAATAGTAGCAACAAGTCGTGGAATAAGGGTTAATCAATGAATGACTTATTGGGTATTTATAGTTGTAATCAGGTATTATTGATTCAATGTTAATCAGTGGATCATTTGTCCATTGGTAAACCTCTTAATTCACGAGCTAATTCCGTTGGTAATCTCTAATGATGGACTTTCAAGGAAATTAATTTTACAATGTTTGCATTTATTCTAAACATATTAATATTTGAATATTGCACGTTTACTTCATGAATATTTGATACTTTTTCTGACTAATCAATTAACTGAATGTATTGGTTTTGTGCAATATGGATTATAGAAAGTAAATGGAGATTCCAATAGATGTATTGCAAGAGGTATTGACTTATTTGTGACAAAAGAAATATGCAAATTGAGTTGTCTATGCAAGGGCATATACATATTCATTTCAGAGCATTACTTTTATTTGCTACAAGTATTTAAAATGAGAAATAGTATTAGTGGAGTGATTTGGTTTGATGCACTTCTGAGGAAATACTTATATCATGGAATAGACTCTGAGGCGGGATTTCCACTTACAGCATTAGAGGGAATTCACCATATTTTAGGATGTGATGGTGGGTTAATCATTTTCAGAGCTCATGGAAACTTTTGTTTTTATAGGATTGACATTGGGATAAAAAATCCTGTTACAAACATAGAATTGAGAATCACAAACCCAAATAGAGAGAAGCATATTTTACTTGATTCAGGTGTAGCTTTAACATTTAAGGGAACTAATAGAAGGCTTTTGCACAAACCTTTTTGTTGGGAGGAACTTGCTGGGATCTGGGTTGATTGGCAGTACCTGTTGGTCTATCATTTTGACAAAAATCAATAGTAGGCAATTAGAGAAGTTTATTTTTGAGGAAGACCAACGAACAATAGAAATCATGTGATCATTGATGATATTATTTACTTCATAACCAATTGTACACCTTAATACATTAATGAGCTTACAATCAATATTGAAGATGAATCAGTGAAACTCTTACCAATCCCACAACCTATGGGTGCAATGGTAATTTCATTTTATGACATAATTGAGTTAGCTTTATTTGGAGGAAATAATGGAGAACCTGCATCTCTTAGCTTGATTCAATGGTCGGATAATGAGCTGAAATTCAAAATTTGGAGAGTACAGAACATTGAGAAATGGGAATGAAGTAAGGTCTATATAGAATTATAGTTGGAAGGTCTTGGACAACTTGACTTCCCGTTTGAGGGAAGGATTAGAGCATTTTGTTTAATCAATGGAGACACTCTTATTTACAGTGCATGAGATAACCTGTATTATTACAAGATTCAACTGTTAGATAGAGGTTTAGAAGTGAAACTTATTCATCAACAATCCATGCCTGTTTCTATAGTGTGGTTGTATGATTTAATTCCCTATGCAAACACATTGCAATTATGCACCTAGTACTTTCTGCTAATCAACGAAGTAAGTTCGTTGGTATACCAATTAACCAACGACCCTTACTCGTGGGTTATCTCAAAAATCCTCCGTTGAACATTTGCGATATTTTACTTCGAAGCCTTTATATGATGTATTGTGTTTAAAACTATATGAGTTCTTGTTACAATTATATATCAGTTGTTGAGTTTCATACACCATTTACTACAATTATGGTATTATTGTAAACAGATACACCTGTTGTATAGCAAAGTGGAACAAGAGTCAAAACTCACACAATGATGGTACACAAGCCAATTTTACTTTATATTTAAATGTTGTGTGTCAGTTTAGTCTAAGGATTCATCTCATAGGTTAGTCTGTACACCTAAGAAAAGAGCAATCATGGCTAATCTATAGCAGGAACAATCTAGAGAACCAACAATAGGTAACATGTTTTATCCTAACTTAATGGATGAACTGTCTTGCATAACACTCTCTGAATGTGCCAATGATAGGTTTGAATTAAATTCCAATTATATCAACCAGCTACCGAAATTTTATGGATTTGAAAAAGAGGATGCTTATTGGTTTTTAAAAGAATTTAATAAAGTTTGCAACATGATAAAAGTACCTAACATGTTTGTTGATACCTTTAAATTAAGATATATGTCTTTTGCTTTAAAAGATATTGCAAAAAGATGGTTATATAATTTACAACCAAATTCCATTACTAATTGTGGTCAATTCTGTTTTAAATTTCTAGGAAAATATTATTCTATGCATGTCACTATCAAAAGAAAGAATGAAATCTTAAATTGTTGACAAAAACCAGGAGAACCTTTTTGGAAATACTTTGCAAGATTTCGTGATCTCTTAGCTCAATGTCCACATCATGGAATAGAAAAAGTCACCCAAATTAGAACTATATATGAAGGAATCGATTATCAAACAAAAGTACTCTTGGAATCTTTAAGTCAAGATAGATTTTTGAACCAAGGAATAGATAATGCTTGGAAATTTTTAGAAGACTTGGCCAAAAGGACTGCACAGTGGGAGAGTGCTGCTGAAGTAAGTCAAAAACAAACTTCTGTATCTAGGGGAGTACATGTTGTTGAACCATGTCGCATTAGAAGCTAAAATAGCTAGTTTAATGCATAAAATTGATGAATTATAAATTAAACAGAAGGCTAAACTTAACATTCCTAAGTGTATAGGTTGCTATGCTATAGGTTATGTCGTGGAGGAATTTCCTGTTTTGCATGAATTTAAAGATGTTAATGTCTTATTTTATAATCAATGTAATAATTCTAATTTTAATTCTACTTATAATACTAGATGGAGGAACCATCCTAACTTCTCATGGAGAAACCCAAGACAACAACTGAATTAGTCTGTAGGACAACCATTTATTGAACAAAATGTAATGAACAATAGTTCGTTAAATTTTAATCAAAATCAATAATTTAATGATCAAAATATTGAAAGGCAATTAGCACACTTAATGCAAAGAGTAGAAATAGCCTTAAAATCTAATTTTCAAATTGTTGCTCATGATCAAGCCATTAAAAGAATCAAGATTCAATTGAGTCAAATATCCAATTCACTCAATTTAAGAAACAAGGGTACTCTTCCAAGCCAATCTATTTAGAATCCCTGCCTACCTGATGGGCATTTGGGTCATGGAGGGGATGAGCAACACCACACAACTTAAGTCATTATTGTTGTAGTTTGGTGGTGTGTATTTATAAACCACTTGACTTTCTTGTGAGCCATTAGAACTCCACAAGAAGACATAATATATATATATACTATTTTTATCATTTCTAATATACTGTTTCTTTCATTCCAAAAATATTGCACCCTTATCCTTACTTTTTATTGATGTATTGCAATTGCACTCAATTTATTTAGCATTACTCTTGAATTTAGTATGATTCATCTTGTCGAGTATAATGCATTCCCATTATTCAGCATGCATCAAATTTTCAAGATAGGTATCAGGGGTATGCTTATTATTATGTCATATTTTCGCTCTTCTATACTGAACTTTTCCATTTACATTGAGGATAATGCAAAGTTTAGGTATGGGGGGTGGGCACGCTAAAATTTTAAAGTTTTAAAATTTTTTAGACATTTTTGATAATTTTGTTAATTTTCTTGTTGGTTTTTATGTTTTTAAGATGAAGTCAAACTTGAAGGAATGTAAGTTTCAAGTGTTGCTATTAGGATTAATGGGAAGACCCTATCATATTTTGAGAGGAGAATCTTCAAAGCCAAATTCAAAGCAACCTATTGCCCTTAGAGGAGATAGATTTCAAATTAAATGTGCAATGAGTTGAGTCTTCTTGTTTCATTTGAATTAATACCTTGCTAACCTTATTTTTTCTGGAACAATTTTTTTCTTTTCTCACTATCCCATTTGTATGGAGAGATAAACTTATGTCGAGTGCCACCACAAAAATGATTTATTCATGACATTTCTTTTATTTTGGTGAGGATTATTCTAAGATATCTCCCAAACTTCTCTAAGCTAAAGGATATGCAGAGGAAGGTAGCAATGATATAAGCTTTAATATGCCATGAAGTTTCTTTAGGAATTAGGTTGTGGAGATATAAGTTGTTATTGCTATTCAATTAAGGGTCACTGATTAATCTTTGTAGTTGCATTTGTTGTAAAGGAAATTATGTTGAGAAAGGAGAAAAAAAAACAAAAGAGAAAAAAAAAGAAAAAAAAAGGGGAAAAAAGAAAAGAGAGAAAAAAAGGAAAACATCAAAAAGAAACCAAGGAATCGATGTCAATCTGGGGTAGAAAAAGGGGATACTCGGAGTCACTTGGGATGTGAGGGTGAAGTGGAATGTTATCAACAATTGAACATTTTGAGTGATGGTATATTAACTGTTTTATCCCTTGTCTACCAACCGAAGCATTTTCCAATATCTTTTAGGAAGGAAGGGAATATCTTAGATTACCCTTTTTGTTGATAAGATGTGTGTTGGTTTTAAATGATCTACTTCTTTGATTTAGAGTGGAGAAGGTATGAATTTTTCTTGCTTGCACAAGACAAATGTTTTTTATGAATGAATGACTTCTTGTTCACATTCTAAGGAGAGTCTATTCAATTTAAGGGCAAGGAACCTCATTCCCCAGAGATTTTCATAGCAGTAGGTGATTCAGACAATCCTTTGTTTGATTTTATTTCCTCTCACTCCTTTTTATTTCTTTTTATTTGGACTTTGTAGATGTGTTCACTGAAAACCCTTTAGAGACACAACTCTACCACTAAGGCAGCCTAAGGGTTTAAAGGCATGTTGCACTTATTAAGTGTAGTCGTGTTTCCTACGAAAGTGGCCTAGTATAGCTTTAATTAATTTTACTTAGTTGTTTTTATTATTTTCATGATTTTTATAGTTTTATTTTAGTATTTTGCTAAGTGACTAGCAAAACTTAGGTATGGGGGACTTGTTTAGACTTAAAAGTGTGTATTTTATAAATTTTAATTCGTGCATTTTATTGAGTTCTAGTTGCATTTTGCATTGAATAATGATGATTGAAAGGTTAACTATGTTTTTAAGTATTATACATATTTATTCACTTTATTGATCAATGTATTAAGTTTTAAGTTGTGAAAATTATATATAAATATGTTTGTGATTGCTTACTGAAAAGGAAATGATGAAATGATGACCAACAGCTTAGTTTGCTGGTAAATTAGTTAACTCACATAAGAAATCATGATTCATGTCTAAATTACAAAGTTCGTGGGTAAAGACATTTACCAACGAACTTACTTCGTTGGTAATCTAGTTTACCAACAGACCTGAGTATTTCTTTTTCTATGCAACGAGTTTTATGGATATAATAGCAAATACAACTGTAGTGGATGATAAAATATGAGGAATTATTTCTCTTGTAATGTGACTTGCTTCACATAAATGTATTTCTTTGATGAGCAATTGCAAGGAAATTCATGTAAGAGTTAGAGCTGATCAGAAATTCAATTTAGCAGATGTTCGATCATGAAGAATGTGGACTGATAGGGAATGGAAGTGGGCTTGCATGAAACAATCTTACATGTCCAGATGAAGGTGTGCACCACATCTTTGATAATTGCCAGTCGAGGAATTACCACTCCTTTAGTCGATAAAAGGAGTCCCTTAGCCATGAAAGCCCCCCTCTCTCCTCCTTCGTCCAAACTCTGTCTACAATCATACTCTCCATCTTCCACCTTCCACCTATTCACTTCTTCCCGAGAAGAAATTGACGACCACTTCTTCCTCTATCTTTTCCCTAGTGTATTTGTTGTTTTTTTCTCTACCTAAGTGTATCCTTGAAGGAAAGACTTTTGGCGTCGACTACTTCCTCCTCTATTCCTTGGTGAAAATACGGAGTATTGCCCAGAAAATCATTCAAGGTTGAAAGGAAAGTTTGCCAGCTTGATGACCTGGTGGGCTGGAAGTAAAGACAAAAGAGTGCTTGGCCTAAGTAAGTTTCAAAGGGTGAAAATTGCAGCAGATAATTAGGTGCTCTCCTTTTCCTTTTTTCCATTATATATTATATGTGTTGTAATGTTTGGTTGAATGATATTACATTTTATGTATTGTTGAATGGTATTTTATTTCTCAAGTATTTATACGTGTGTTTTGTTTTATGTGTTGTCTGTAGCTTCCTAAAGATAAAAAAAATAAAAAGAGAAGTGAGCAATTCTTATAAATTTTAGGAATCATGAATTGTGACTTAATTTCATCTGAAATTCAAATGTACCCCTTTTACCAACGAGTCAGTCCATTGCTTAAGTGGTTTAACCATAGACTAATGGCATTGGTTAAGTTTTGTCGAGCCTATTGAGCAATTAATCAACAAGTAGGTTCGTTGGCAAAGACGTTTATCAACGAACTAATTTCGTAGGTTACTACATTTTAATTAAATTAGACTCAAGTGCATGCAAACAGAAATACAGAATATCTCAAAATTAAGAAAGATTAAGTATTTGGAATTAAAACCTAATTGCTTAGGTCTTTTAGTGAAAAATCCGGATAATTTATTAAGAGCCTCTTTTAAATCCAAATAGCTTAAGTGAAGACATAATTAAGTTTAATGAAATTTCTCTGAGAAATACAGATGTAAGAATTAATTAAAGAACAACCTAACAATTATTTGAGACAGAGCAACTATGACATTGCTTTAGTATTAATTATTCTAGTAATTATAGTATACAAATTTAACAAAGTATCAACTTGATAATCACTATGGATAAACTCGTACTTACACATTAATTACATTTGAACCCGTGCACTTGAAATTACAATATATCGAACACATATTAATTATTCTAAAAAATTCAAACAGAAGGTATTAATTATAAGCTTATTATAGAATTATTTAGTGATAGATAGAAGTAATTGAATAAGTTGGATTTGATAGTGTGGAATGCTATCAATACATTTATGATGATAGTGTGGTATTGATATCATTGTTGAAATGTTGTGCATTGTGGTATTAAATTGTTGTTGATTGTTTGCAAATATTGGTTGTCTAGTTGTGGATTTTTAGGTGTTGATTGAGTGCAATTTATGTGTTCAAATTGTAGCTGAATCGAATTGCATTTACTTATGCCAAAGTGAAATATTTTTGCTATAAATTTTGTAAATGCATGTAGTTTTTTGAGTTGTTCCCAAACATTAAAATATTTTACAGATGATGACAAATGTGTATCTAGCATGCCACCAATGCATGCCAAGCAAAACATGTATGACAATGTAGTTCTTCATAGTTAGATAGTCTGATTAAATCTTCTTCTAAACTTTTGAAAATAAAATGTATGAAGAAAATTTTCCTGTAGGGCTTTATGAATGACAAGTATTGAGATTTTATTAATGATGATGGAGATGATATTGATGGGTCAGATGATGATGATGCAGATGGTTTTGATTCTGTGTGTGCTATGTGTGATGAAGGTGACAATATATTATGGTATGCTTCCAATCATGTTTCTTTTTTTGTGCTTCTAAACTTCTTTGGTGAATAAGCCGTCCTGCATCTAGAAAAAGAAGCATTTCATTATAAAGATTGTTTAACAATTCCCTTACTTTAGTAAAATAATCTATTTCATGGTTTCTGTATCTAATTTGATTGTCTTGGTATTTTGATTGTACTTGTTAGGGAGGCCATGATTCCTTGCATTTTACTTGCTTTGGGTGGAAATCTTGTTGACAGTAAGTTTTATATATCTTGAGAATGTGAAATGTAGATTGTTTTGAGATGTTATTGTATACATGATGAATGTAAAAATTAAAACAGATAGTGAATTGAAATGCAATTTTTTTTGACATGTACTTGTATATATTGAATGCAGAAAGTGAAATAGCTTGTGGATGTAAATTGTAGACTTTTTGACACATTTTCATGTGTTGAATTTCTGGGCCATTCCTGTGTGTGGTTTAGTGTTTTAGGAAATTGGATGGAAATTTCAGTGATAGGCTCTCGTTGAAATGGAAATTCCTCTGGCTTTAGAAGGGATTTCTACAATCTGGGCGGAATTTCCGTGAGACTAGGACGGAAATTCCTATGTTCTTGCAACTGAAGGGAGTCTTGGTGAAGGAATGGAAGGACATTTCGTTGATTTGAAGAGGAATTTTTTATGCTTTTTTGGCTCTCAAGTGGAATTTCCAATGGAACAACACATAATTTCTGTTAGAATCTTGAGAAAGTACCAACAAACTTTTTGCTATAAGATGGAATTTTCAATGGATCACAATGATAGTTTCAGTGGAGATTGCAAGATGTTTTGGTGGGCAATTTTAACTACAAGATGGATACGAGTTTTGCCGGAATTTCTAGTTCTTTGCGGATTTTGTGTAAATGTGTATAGATTTTTGGTATATTTTTGAAATGTATCTTATGTAACTTCATTTTATTTTATTAATGAAAAAGTAAATTTTTGAATGTGTATAGATTTTTGGCATGTAGAATGCATTTTAAAAAAAATATATCTTATATATGAAGAGTATTACAGGTACATGAATAGTATATGAATAATATTACAGGATTTTAATAGATTAATAATTTTTTATTATTTTTTTAATATTTTGTGTGATGGCCCTTGTGACGGCTTAAACTATCACAAAAAGTCACAAAGTACCTTTTTCCGTTTATAAAAGACTTTTTGTGATGATTTTGACTGTCACAAATAATATATTTGGGATGATTTGTTAGGCTATTACAAACTTTTTGTGATAGCTTTTATACTAACAATTTTTGATCATCACAATAGCCATCATAAATACACTATTTATGACAGTTTTAAGGTTATTTGTGACGATTTTGGCCGTCACAATAGCCCAATTTTCCTGTAGTGTATATAAGAAAAAATATGAACTTAAAGGATGTTCTTTATGTTCCCAAATTTGGTGTTAATCTTATATTTGTTGCAAAAGCTGTTGATGACTTAGATTGTAGCACTCTTTTTCTGCCTTGGCAATGCAATTTGCAAAACCAGTCAAGCAAGAAGGTGATTGGGGAAACTAAGAGAAATGGAGACCTCTACTATTTCACTTCTAAGTATGGGAATATGCCTATAGTTGCCGTTAATCATGTTAGGAAAATTAGTAATGAGATATAGCACCATAGGCTAGGTCATCCTTCAGCCAAGAAATTTACTTATTTTAATGAACTTGTTGATTTTCCTTTATCTTCTATAAATTGTTGTGAACCTTGTAATTTGGGGAAACTATCTAGGAAACCATTTCCCCATGGTACTTCTAAAAGTAGCTTTAAATTCCAATTATTGCATTTAGATGTTTGGGGACCTTTTGACGAACTGTCCACATCGAGTGCACAGTACTTTCTCATTGTTGTTGATGACTTTAGTAGGTTCACTTGGTTGTTTTTCATAAAAAGTAAGTTTGTGGTGAGTCAACATTTAAAACATTTTTTTGCATATGTCAATACTCAAATAAAGTTTAGGACATTAGGATAGATAATGGAATAGAATTTATCAACAATGATATAAAACAATTCATTAACACTTTAGGCATCATGCACCAACACTCATGCCCTTACACGACACAACAAAATGCTATGGTAGAAAGAAAACATAGACACATCCTAGATATCGCTAGAGCCCTCAAGTTCAAATATGAAGTTCCAACAAAATTTTGGGAACAATGTGTTATGACTATGATTTTTCTCATAAATCATATGCTAGCACACTGCTCCAAAATAAAACTCCCTATATGGTTCTATATGGTCAGACCTTTAATTACAATCAACTTAGGAGTTTTGGTTGCCTTGCTTTTGCTTCTAACCTTAGTTATAAAACCAAGTTTGATGCAAGGGTCATAAAATGCGTTTTTTTGGGATATCCATTAAGCCAAAAGAGGTATCAAGTTTACAATTTACAACAACACAAAACCTTTGTTATTAGAGATGTTTCCTTTGTTGAAGAAGTTTTTCCTTTTCTTGATGAGCATCCCACACATCCCATTGACACTCACATATGGTCTAACCCATTACAACACCACCATGCCACCTCTCATGATCAATCATCTAACTCACAAAATGAATTAGATGACCAACTGTTAGGTGGCAACATTCCAACATCACCTAAATCCACACACGATGTTGACACTTCTCTTATTGAATCTATCGATATCCATACAGGTGAGAGCATACCACCACAACAAATCACCAATAGTCCTAAAAATGACACTCAAACTTTGTGGCGCTTGACCAAAACTTGCCATCCTCCTGATGCTATAACGATTACATCTGCAATCATTTTTCCACACCTCATGATGCTAATTATCCTCTTGGAAATTATATTTCTTACAACTTATCCCGTCATTTTCCCAATTCTAACAACCTTAATAACACTCATGAACCTAGTCACTTTGCTAATGCCATACAAGATCCCAAATGGCAACACGCCATGCATGTAGAGTTAGATGCCCTTCACAAAAATCACACATGGGACGTAGTCCCTCTCCCTAGAGGAAAGAAACTCATACAGTGCAAATGGGTCTATAAGATTAAACGTAAGGAAGATGACAAGATTTATTATTTTAAGGCAACATTAGTGGCCCAAGGTTTCACCTAGAAGGAAGGTATTGACTATGACTTAGACCTTTGCTCTAGTAGCTAAAATATCCCCGCTCTAGAGTACCCTAGCTGTAGCTGCTAAGCTAGGTTGGTCTCTTCAACAATTAGACATCACCAATGCTTACCTTCAAAGCAACCTCGATGAAGAATTGCACATGGCTCTTCCCCCTAGGTTGCACCTTGAGGGAGAGCACACGGATCAAACTAAGGTGTGTCGTCTAAGGAAATCCATATATGGTTTGAAATAAGTAAGCAAAAATTGGTACAACACCTTGTCTAAAGCCTTTATTAAGGCTGGGTGTGTCCAAAGTAAGGCCGACTATTCCCTCTTCACCCTTAAAACTCCCAACACACACATAGTGGTCCTTATCTATGTGGATGACATCCTCATTACCGGGAACGATGAAAATGAGATTAATTGGCTTAAGAAGTTCCTAGGATCCAAATTTGCCATCAAAGACCTAGGTAAATTAAGATATTTTTTAGGACTAGAAGTTGCTACTTCCAACATTGGACTTAACATATCCCAATGCAAGTATGTTTTAGAACTCATCGAGGAAATAGGCTTTTTAGGTAGTAAACCCTCTAATGTACCCATAGAAAACCACATGCAACTTGAATATGACCTTGAACATATTCTTTCTAATCCTACCACATAACGCCGTCTTAGGGAATATTATAATTTTCTATTGCAAGCAATGCATATTTGGGATTTGGCTTTGTAATACCTCTCATTTTTTTGGTAATGGATTGGTGTATTTCTTTTGTAATAGTGTTCATTGGAAGCTCAGAAGTAGTGTCCTATTGTTCAGTTGAGCTATCTTCGATAGAGGAATGACTAGAATTTTCATTGGGAGTAGTAACATGAACTTCATCTAGCCCATTTTGTGCTAAAGGAAAAATGACTAGTTTTGTTGGAGCTATCTTCATTGGGATGCTATAAGTTTTATAATTAGTTTAGGAAAGTGGCAACAACAATTTGATGAAACATGTGATTCTTTTGAAATGCCGCATAAAAAATTTTCTTTAGATTTGAAACATAGGTGGAATTCATTATATTTAATGTTAGAAAGTATATTACCATATGAAATTCCAATAATGTTTATGTATAATCGTCATATTCTGATGATTATTAAAAACAATTAAGTGATGATGATTTTAAAATTGTAAAATGTTTTGTTGAATTTTTAAAACCTTTTTATGATGCAATTCTTAAATTATTAAGAATTTATTATTCTACGTCTGTCTATGCGTTGCATCATTTATATGATATTTCACGAGTTTTTAATAAATATGAGGTATATCCATTTTTCCAACCAATAATAAATAGGATGAAACAAAATTTTTTAAAATATTGGAATGAAATCTCACAATTATATATTTTGAATGCATGCTTAGATCCTTGGTGTAAAATAAGTTATGTTATTAAATTAATTAATGGAATACAAATGAGTTTAGGTGTAGATTTAGGATTAACAGTTAATACAATAGAAGAATAATTAAATCAAATGTTTGATTTATATGTACAAAGATATGGATTAATAATAGAACTTTCTCCTCCACCAATGTCCATAATATTAGAATCAAATGTTGGACCATCTTCAGATCTTTGGCATTTTTACAAGATCCAAGATTTGATGAAGATATTCCAACATCATCATCATCATACAATTATAATCCTATAGTATCTAGACAAGAATTAATTACTTTTAATTCAACCAATCACCAATCATTATTATTTACTCAACATTCTAACTTAAATACATTTGATGTTTTAGATTGGTGGAGGTAACAATTAATGATTTTTCCAATATTATCAATAATGGTAAATAATTTATTAACAATTTTAGTGTCTTTGGTAGTTTGTGAATATGTTTTCAACATAAGTAGCAACATACTTGATGACCGAAGATGCAAACTTAAAAAAGATATAATAGAAGTATTAATGTGTAAAAGACTGGGAGCTTGCTCGACTTTGTGAATAAGATCAAATTGAAGAATTTACAGTGCAACTCTCTAACTTAAACATTTCATAATTAAAACATTGTAATTTTTCAATTTATAATTTTTTTCAAAAATGTAATTTAATTTTGTTGTAAATTTTTTTAAATGTAATTGTATATTTTTAATAATGTAAATATAAAATATGTAATTCATTAATAAATAAAAAATTAAATTAATTATATGCATTGTTGTCTTGTTGAATGTTGAATTACTTGAATGTTATCATATTGATTGTTGAATTAAATTTAAATATTGATGGTTGAATACTTGAATGTTGAATGTTATTATTTTTTAATTAAATAAATATTTTTTTAAAATTTAATTATTTAATTATTAAATACATATAAATTAATTAACAAATCATGTCGATCAATATTATGCCATTGGCCGACCCAAGCATGACACGAATAGTATCGTGCTTGCACAAAATTCGTGTTGTGCCGTGCTGGTATGGCACGATTGACAAGTATACCAATCACGATCACGAAATAATTTACGTTATCGAGGTCTCAAGAGGGTGCACATGAAAGAAAATGCTTGGGTCTCTTCAACTTCATATTGCCAAGCCCAAAATCTAGTAGTTAGGTTCCAACACTCGAGGTAGCTAAAGGTGACGGAATGCCAGCTATTGGAGTGGGCTTTTGGGCGTTTGGTTTTGAGGTCTCGATCACTTACAAAGATGGTGCATGGTCGATCATGTGACGGGCAGAGACTCCTTGACAATCCTGAGCTTTACTCTACAACTCATTGTAACATTACTAGGTTTACTCTACGGCTAACTGTAACATTACGAGTTTTACTCTACTACTACACCTAAGTAAAAATGGAAATACCTTTAATAGAATGAAACTTCCGTCGACGAACAAATATCTCCCAAGCAAAGTGCGAGTGGAAGTTCCGTCTAAGTGACAAAACTGTCAGCTGACCAGCACCATATGACAAGCAGTAGGTTCGTCACATGAGGAAAGACTCAACGGAGTAGGTTCGTTATGCGAGGAGTGATACAATGAACAATGTTAACAATGTCACAAATAACTCAACGAAAAGCGATCTAACACTAGCACGCCCGCACTTGGGCAGTGCTCGTAGGCGACGCGGGCTGAACCTGGTCACTACACATAAGGCGAAAAACAATGTGAGACTTTTGCCTAGGAGGTTCGGATTCTAGTCGAGAAAATCGACAACCAGTCCATACTTCTAAGGTGCCCTGGCTGGCACACAGGGAATACAATGCTTATACTCCAATTTGAATCGTGATGGGCCAAATGTTTGGTCGAGACTAATCGTGATGTCAATTATATATCCCTAAGCATGAGGCGTCAACAGTCGTTGCTTGGTTTTGTATTTGAAGCCTCGTATGATCCTCCTGCATGCATTTCTTTTCCATCTTCTATTGTAGTTTACATATCTGACTACCAACATATGCTCATTGTTGCCTAATCTCCTTGTCAAGGTTTTTGGTAGACTACTCCTTATCTTTTACTAGTTGCAGTCCTAAAGTTTCAAGCATGGATCCTTGCTTGGCTTCAGACTCCCCTTCATTTTTCCCTCTTGCATAGTAGATAATTGCATTAAAGCACTACGTTTGTCTCCTATTATGTTGTTAAAAAATCATGCAATTACCAACTAGCTGCACCTGTATGAGTACCCATTGCAGTAGAGAGATCAATTGTTAGTTGGGCTAGATAGAGGTGCTTAATATCTTCTCCACTAGCACCTTGAATTCCTTACCCTGTTTCTTTATTTTGCAAATATTTTCTCGTTTTTTTTCCTTGTTTAACTGGAGACAAGACGTCTCCATTCTCTCGAGGGGTATGCTCTCTTCGATTTAGGTTTTTCTTGTTTTCTTTTTAAAAATGAGGTGACGACTTCATTTATCTTCTTTTTCTCTCACTCTTTCGTCATTCCTATTTGCAACCCTGGGAACATCTTTCCTTTTGCCCCTAGATAAAGAGGTAACACCTGCAAATTGAGTAAGGAAACAAGAGTAGCTTGAGTGGTGACATTGGTGACAAGAGATTTGTATTCTTGTCCTACGCCTCCCAAAATATATAGAGAGATCTCATCTGAAAGAGGACTTCCAGCAATTGCCATGCTGTTAGAAAAAGCCATGGCATGAGAAATGTAATCTACCATTGACAAATTTTCCTTGCGCATCATCTACAACTCAATGTGCATTTGCATGAGTCGAGCTTGGGATCTTGAGGCGTACAACCTCTCTAGAGTACGCTAGACGCCAGCTGCAGTTGTTTGGGTGACCACCTGTGAGAGAATTGACGATGAGAGAGATGAGAAGAGCTAACTGACCAACAATTGGTCCTGACATCTCCATGTAGCAGCATCAACAAAGACTTTGAAGGAGGAAGAAGCTTTATTGCTGGAAGGACAGGGAAAACTCCCATCAAGTCATGTCCTCGAAGTAGCACAAGGAAGGATGCTCACCAGACAATGTAGTTAGATTTATCTAGCTTGATGGGAACAATCATTTGAACATTGATACTGGTTGGCATGGACGTGGCTAAAAGGATTGATGTCATTAGAGAAGAAACATTTTGATCTAGTGGACATGATAGATGGTGGAAAATAGGCTTTGATACCAAATCAAAAATTGAAGCGAATCGAATGTTGAAAGAAGAAGAAGAAAAAGAACGAGAGGAAGAACACTGAACTAGGGAATGGCGGAAATGAGTTTTCCATTTTTATTAATTAAAAAATAAAGATACAAATGGTATTTATAGAAAAAAAACTCTAATATAGAATATGAGTAACGAATACAACAAAAACATATAAAAAATAACAGAAAAAGTACTATTATCATCCACTGGTAGTGTAAGCCATGGAAGATACTTCTGACAAAGAATATAAAATCACTGTTTCCTTTGATACTATTTTAATTAATATCTTGATGCCTGAAAAAAAAAAACTCTTATATATATTTTAATTAATATACGGAAGAAAAATACAGGCAAAAAAACACTTAAAATATGAACGGTGCTGTCATTTGACACGTAGGCAAATTTTACACGTGAACGGACAGGCAAGAGAAGCAGCCAAACACGACAGCCTCCCCCACCTATAAATACTCGACCCCCTGCCGAACCCTCGAGCACTCGCCCGCCGGACATCGAGAAGCCGCGAGCTCTAGGTTTTACCCTTCCGATCTGGACTCCCTCGTCGCCTGCAATCGTACTCCACCGGGAACCGGGGAACCATGGTGTCTGATGCCAGCAAGAGGAAGGCCGCCCAGAAGAAGGCCGCGGCGGCTGCCAAGAGGGGCGGGAAGTCCTCGTCGAGCTCGTCTTCCAAAGTGACGAAGGCGGCCGAAATCAACGGCGTCTCTGATAAGGTTGCGGCGCTGAGGCTATCGGATCGGACGTGTACGGGCGTGCTCGCCTCTCATCAGCTGTCTAGGGACATACATGTGAGTATACGGATGTTGATTGACTCCTGTTTTTTCTATGTTCTGTGTGTATTGCATGGTAGTTGGATTTCGGGTTGTATATGTTGTTTTTCTACTGGAAGTTATTTGGAAGTTGTAAAAATTCATATTTTTCCTGATTAAATCGAATTTCAGATGAATTGTAAACCCTGACAAATTGGATCTGTTATTATTTTTTGACAATTAAGTGGCTTTTGTTTTTGTTGCTGTTTTTCATCGCTTGCTGAAGAGTCTCTACTCGGTTTTGCTGCCAGGGAATGGGAAGTCAATCTCAGGGAGTTTCTTCATCGGCACTTTTTAACCACTGAGATAAATGCATGTAGGATAGGATGACATTTTTTTTTTCTGTGGAAGCGTCTAAAGATTGGATTAAGTAATTTGCTTGTCCAAATCAATTGTAATGGTAGCCTGTAGACTCTCTTTACTATAGCTTTACATCCAGTTGAATCAGCTTTCCCCCGCTTCTTTTTTCAAGCAAAAATTCTAGCTTTTATGAGGTCTATTGGAGGAAATTTAAGAACAAGTTTGACTATTTCACATCGCTGTTGTTCAGTGTAAATCAACCATTTTTCTTGAAAATGGTAAGTATCCACACAATCTTCCAATGTAGTGGCTCAAGTGTCAACTATGGAAGGGATTTCATAATAAATACGATGGTTACCAGTAGCTTTACTTTAATGTTCGTTACTTTTTTGAAGGTGCAAATATGTAATTGCCTTTTGCTCAAAAAAGTTATATTATATTTGCTCCGTTGGCTTGCCTTTTAGGCAGGTGGTTTTCCTTATACAATTGTGCAACTTCTGATAGCCATATCAGAATATTTGTCATAACAATAACAACAACAATCTAAACAATAATCCCACTACGTGAGGTTGATCACATGAATCCTTTTCTTACATGATTTTTATCCATGGTCAAATATTCAATTAAATTACATAAATTTAAATCTTTTATCATAATTCTTAGCCAAGTAGTTTTATGCTTTATTGTACTTCTTTTAATTTCTTCTACACTAATTAATTTTTATCTCTTAGTTGACATATTCTTTGCTCTCTTAAGGATATGACTAAATCACCTAAGATGATTTTTTTCTTATTTTAAATTAGTGACATCTACTTTATTCTTAATAAAATCGGTTTTTAGCTTATTCCTTCTTGCACTGTTTTATTACCGCTTATCAATCTATACATATACATCTCAGCAATACTAATTGCTTGCATATGGTCATGCTTTAAGAACAAGTGTGACTATTCCACATTTGCTATTGTTCCAAATTTCTATTGTTCAGTGTAAATCAACCCCTTTCCCAAAACAAAATCTGTCAATGTAGTAGCTTAAGCATTAACTATAGCAGGAATTTCATAATGTGTATGATGGGCACCAGTTTCTTTCAGGTTTGTTACTTGTTTGAAGGTACTCTATTGTGAATAATTCCCAATCATTACATGTATTGAGTTGCCGAGACTCTTGTTTTTTAAACATGCAAATATGTAATTGCCTTTTGCTAAAAAAAAAAATCATATTATGCTCTGTTGGTTTGTCTTTTAAGCAGGTGGCTTTCCTTGTACCATAGTTTGGCTTCTTATAGCCACATCAGAATATCTGCCATGTATCATTTTTCCAATAATTTTTCTTGCTGTCAAAATTCTAACATCAGTTTTTTAATGTTTAAACTAGATTGAGTCTCTCTCACTTACTTTTCATGGGTTTGATATCATAGTAGATTCTGAATTGGAGCTTAATTATGGAAGGTATGGTTTCTTTGATGCATTTAGTTTGCAGAGAACGAGTTTAAGAAATGCATTTTAATCCTGTGGATTAAACCTTTACTTTTTGGTGTGTTTTTTTTTCAGGCGCTATGGTTTACTTGGGTTGAATGGCTGTGGAAAATCTACTCTGTTGACAGCTATAGGTCTTAGAGAACTTCCTATTCCTGAGCATATGGATATCTATCATCTTACAAGAGAGATTGAAGCAACTGACATGTCTTCACTTGAGGCTGTTATTAATTGTGATGAGGAGAGGCTGAAACTGGAAAAAGAAGCTGAAATATTGGCCAATGAGGTAGGCACTTATCATTAATATTTCCACCCAATTTAACTTTAATTGCATTTTTTAATATTCTTATTTTTTGCATGCCTTCCATTCCTTAGGATGGTGGTGGTGGAGAAGCCTTGGAACGTGTTTATGAGCGACTTGATGCATTGGATGCATCAACTGCTGAGAAGCGAGCTGCTGAAATTTTGTATGGGTTGGGTTTCAACAAGAAAATGCAAGCTAAAAAGACACGTGATTTTTCTGGTGGTTGGAGGATGAGGATTGCTCTAGCTCGAGCTCTTTTCATGAAGCCAACTATTCTATTGCTTGATGAACCCACAAATCACCTCGGTGAGTGTCTTTAGTTTGACTTTTGATGCAGAGGCATTTCACTGGGATAATGTAGTCTTTGCTCAGATCGACATTGTTAAAAGCACAAGTAAATTGTGTAAAAAATATGTCAAATATTAAGATGAAATATAGATATAATTTGAAAAATATATTATATTAAAAAGTGTTACAAATTATATAACATAATGTGCATGTAAATCATATGATATATAATTTGAAAGAAAAAGTGCAAAATATGAGTGTCATAGTTTTAAAAAGAAAAATTTGAAAAAAAACAAAGATAAATCAACTAAAACAAATGTCTTGGTGGGGTTGCTGGGTATTCTCGAGAAGGTTGGATCTCTGGTCAGATGCTCTCTAACCATGGTTTGCTTTTTTATTTTTCTTAAATTGGCCTTTTTCCTCTCTCGTGCAGGGTAAGTTTTGTGTGTTCGTATACTTCTTGCATGCATTGCACGGGCATTTACAGTAATGTTGTTTTGGTCATTGCATACTCTCCCCTTAATGATAGCATTAAAATAAACATTTCAACTATTCTGGAGATGCTAAGCTATTCAGTTTTATTTAGTTGAAAATAGTGACTTATATCTCCACAATCATGCTCCTTTTGAGACTAATGGCCTCTACTGCATTGGAGAGCTGAACCATAATACCTGGCGTACTTTTTTTTCTGATTCATTTATTTAGACGTTTTTATTCTTTGGGTTTCATATTGCGACAGATCTTCATTTATTTTAGATGTTTTTCATTGTTTGGGTTTCATGTTTGTGACAGATCTTGACGCCTGTGTTTGGTTGGAGGAGACATTGAAAAAGTTCGACAGAATATTGGTGGTCATATCACATTCGCAGGACTTTCTCAATGGAATTTGTACCAATATTATCCATATGCAGAACAAGAAGCTTAAAATATATAGCGGCAACTTTGACCAATATGTGCAGACGAGAGCAGAACTGGAAGAGAATCAGATGAAGCAATACAAATGGGAGCAGGAGCAGATAGCTTCCATGAAGGAATATATTGCTCGATTTGGGCACGGGTCTGCTAAGCTGGCACGACAGGCACAGAGTAAGGAGAAAACATTGGCAAAGATGGAAAGAGGTGGGCTTACGGAAAAGGTTGTAAGAGACAAGGTTTTAGTTTTCCGTTTCACTGATGTTGGTAAACTGACTCCCCCCGTATTGCAATTTGTTGAAGTTGCCTTTGGATATACACCTGACAACCTTATCTATAAGAGTTTGGATTTTGGAGTGGACTTGGACTCTAGGATAGCATTGGTGGGGCCTAACGGGGCTGGGAAGAGTACACTTCTAAAGCTGATGACCGGTGATCTTTTCCCCTTAGATGGCATGGTTAGACGTCACAATCATCTGAGAATCGCACAATTCCACCAGCATTTGGCTGAGAAGCTTGACATGGATAAGTCCGCCCTCCAGTACATGATGTTGGAATATCCAGGAAACGAGGAAGAGAGGATGAGAGCTGCAATTGGGCGATTTGGGTTGTCTGGCAAGGCTCAGATAATGCCAATGAAGAACTTATCGGATGGTCAGAGGAGCCGTATAATATTTGCTTGGCTTGCTTGGAGGCAACCACATATGCTGCTTCTTGATGAACCAACCAATCATCTGGATATCGAGACGATTGATTCACTAGCAGAAGCTCTGAATGAGTGGGATGGAGGTCTGGTTTTGGTTAGTCACGACTTCCGGCTTATAAATCAAGTGGCCCAGGAAATTTGGGTTTGTGAAAATCAAACCGTGACTCGTTGGGAAGGTGATATTATGGGTTTCAAGGAGCACCTTAGGAACAAGTCTGGTTTGTTCGATTGAGTTTAAATGTCGTCGTTTGTGTTTTGGATACACGAGTCTATTATTGTATACTATTTGCACTGCCGGAGCAGCATTCCCTTCATCCTTAAAAGATTATTGATGTATCAATTGTGTAAAAGGCTGGATTCCATTATATGTCTGGACCCAGCCTGATGTGGTCATGCTCGAGGCTTACATTCCGAGTTTATTGCTTTTAATATTCAAAACCTGAAACCAATCTGCAAAAGACCCTTTCAATTATTTGCGGTGGAGTTGCTTCATGCTTGGTAACCAAGGCAATTCTGCCCATTTGCTGCTACTTGATTTTGTGCAATAATGATCTTCCTTTTACTTGTAGCGTAATAAATAGGCATTTTATACCGTGCTTGTGATTTTATATCGTCTTTGAGAGATTTTTCCTTTTTAACTCAAGCATTGACTATATTTTGTTAGTTGAAATGAGAGGGAAAAGAAAAGGATTAGGGTTTTTCATTACAAAGGAGGTATATATATAAAATGAGATATAAATGGATCCAAATAAGGATCCTAATATCTAACTACATAACTCTTAACACTCTCCTTTAAGTTGAGAGTATAGATCAACCACTTTTAGCTTGTTACAATGATCTCTAAATACATTCTTAGCTAAGACCTTGCTAAAGATGTCTGCCTTTTGTTGAGCAGATTAAGTGAATGGTGTGTAAATAGTACTTAAGACAAAACTTTTGAATATAGTGGCAATCAATAGATCTCTATTCGATTTTTTCATGAAAGATGTCATTGCTAGTAATATTAATGATAACTTAATTGTCACAATACATGTTCATTGGTAGTGACACTTTAACTTTAAGTTGGGATAGAAAAAATTTTATCTATACTAACTCAATAGTAATTTGAGGCATTGACTTATATTTTGCTCCTATATTAGATTTTGAAATCACATTTTGTTTCTTGCTCTCTCAGTTAACTAAATTACTTCCTAAATAGGTGTAGCATCTAGAAGTTGACCTTCAGTTTACCTTGTCCTCAGCATCTAGAATCAAAATAAGTAGCTACATGACAATGTCCATGATTTGAGTAGATTAAACCTTTGCTTGGATTCTACTTCATATAGGCAAGACCTTGCATTACTCCTGTCCAATGAACTTCCTTTGGTGTTTGCATGAATTGACTAAGGTACCTATAACATACGAGATATTCAGCCTTGTGACAACGAAATAAATGAGTTTTCCTATCAATTGTTTATATCTATCAACATCCTCTAGTGGGTAGAAGACTCATTCCAGGATGGAGAATTGACCTCAACAAGAGTAGGCAATGACTGCCACCTAAACTTAGTGAATCTGGCACAAGGGATTTTGCTTAAGACCATAGATGGCCCTCTGAAGAAGATAGACATGGGACTTCCCTTTGAGTAATAAAGTTAGGTGGTTGCTCCATATAGACTTGTTCTCACAGATTACTATAAAGAAAGGTATTGGTAACATCAAGTTGAGCTAAAGATCACCCATGTGTGACAACCAAGGAGAGAAGGATCTAGATGAAGTTGAGGTGAGCAACCAGGGCAAAAGTGGCCTCAAGTTTACACCATAGGTTTGAGTAAACCCATGGGCCATCAACCGAGCTTTATAGTGAGCCACATTACCATCTAGATTACGTTTGATACAAACACCCACTTGCTACCCACAATGGGAGTAGATTGGGGGCAAGGGACCAAGTGCCATATTCCACAATCATGAAGAGCCAACAGCTCAAGTGCCATAACAAACTTCTAATGTGGAAGGGTAAGTGCATCTCGATAATCCTTAGGAATAAACTCTGAGGAAAGAGAGGGAGAAAATCAGCAATAGGTAGGAGTAAGATGGGTATAGGAAAGAACACTAGAAAATAAGATTAACAATGGAGGAGTATCCTTTCGCAAGACAATAGGTAAATCAAGGTTTGAGGGAACTGGATCTGCAATAGGAGGAGAGGAAGGAGCCAGCGATGGAGCTACAATAGGGGAAAGGCAACATTGTTGATAAATCTGCAAGGGCTGTGGCATAGGAGTCGTAATATGGGACAACATTGAGGCTAGAGGAAGGATCTCTAGAGTCACAGGAACTAAACATGACATAGGATCATTAAGGGGTCTAAAGGGACCAGTAAAATACGGAATACTCTCAAGAAAGACTACATTTGCAGAGATGAGGAAATGCCAAGTAGAAGAATGGTAACAGTGATAGTACTACTGCAGACGAGGATACCTAACAAACATACACTTAAGAGTTTGTTAGACTTAGATAGAGGTTCTTGACAAACACAACATTTCCAAAAATACTACACAACAAGACAAAAATGTCACACTCTAGGGAGAGACATTGTAAAGGAATATCTCCCACTATAGGTTAAGAAGGCATACGGTTGATGAGATGACAAGCCATAGTAACTGCATTTGATCACAAGTACTTAGGAATGTTCATTTCAGCCATTAGTGTGCAAGCAACATCAAGAATGTGACAATATTTATGCTCAACAACACCATTTTGCTAAGAAGTGTAGGTACAAGTGGTTTGATGAAGGATGCTACAAGAAGCACACAAAGATTGCATATCAGAATGAAGAAATTCTAATGCATTATCAATACAAAAAAGTAAAAACAACATTAAACTAATTTTGGATTTCATTTATAAATTGATTGAGTACATTAACAAAATGTTATGATTTTTTAACAAAAAGACCTAAGACAAACGAAAAATCATCAACAAGCATGACATAATAATGAAATCTGGACACCAACACAACCATCAAGATGCCCTAAATATCACAATGAGGTAACTCAAAAGAAAAAGACACAATAGATAATTCCCAACTGGAATAGCTAGGCAGTACAAAACTGCTTTCCCATGATACATAATTGACACTCAATAGGCCAAATTGGAATGGAAGGTAAGGAGGTTTGAAGCTTGGCAAAGGAGGGATGCCCAAGATGCTTATGCCATAAGAGAGACGAATCACGAGGAGTCACAGTAGCAAAGAGACTAGGAAAAGCTGTCTCAATTATAAGCTTGTACACCCCCATCCATGCTTAAAGCCTTAACCAATTCTTTACCCAATTTTCAGATTTTGAAAAACACAATTGTAGGGAAAGAAACAAATCAGGTAATAAAATTGTTTAGTGATGAAATTGATAGAAATTAAATTAATGAGAAATTGAGCTATGTAAAGAACATTGGTGAGAGTGAACTTCGAGGTAAGAACAATAACACTAAAATTAGAGATAGAACGAACAAGAGTGTCTATATGCAAGGGTAACAGATTTCAAAAATGAAGAAGAGGAAAGACACGTAAAAAGGGAAGAATCACTTAGAAATGTGGTTGGAGGCCCCAAAATCTATAATCCACGGATTATCAGAAGACAAAAAAATTTGAAGTACCTAAAGCAAAAACGTTATTCACAATGGTGGAGACATTCTGTTGGGCTTGGAACAGCTAATCATAAATTTGAAGTTCATTAAACTCGTCTAGACTAATCATAATAATAGAGGAGGAGGGTAGGGATGACATTGGCTCAACCGGAGGAGTGGAGACAGTGGGAGATGTAGCAAGAGCTACAACTGGAGGGTGGTCGAATTTATCCCAACAATGCTTGGAGGGGGGTGGTTGCGGTAGTCACAATGGATGCACAAATCACATGTCCAGTTACTTGAGCGAGGACGACCATGAGAAGAGTCGGATGAGCGACCTTGGGAGCTACCCAAGGACTGCTGCACAATCATGACAGAGGCATCGACCGGAGTAGGAGGTGTTGGTAGGTTGTGAAGAGAGACCTGGAGGGCCATGTTGAACATCGTTTGAAGGGAGGGAACAACATCGACACCTAGGATTTGCCCTAGAATCTAATATTGAAGGTCAACGTTCAACCTAGATAGAAAAATTGCAATACGGTATTGTTTCTAGATGGCAAGGTTCGGTGTTTGCGGTTGTTAGAGGTCCAAGTTTGACAAAAAGCTCACACAGAGGCGTTCGTACACCTCACAAACTTGAGAAATGTTATGTTCGTCTAAATTAACTTTTTCAGCTGCGTACTAGAGATATTGTATGCAATAGAGTCATTAAATTAAATACTTTTAATTCCACAGATCATCAAAACTTATAGAAAAAAAATGTGGTAAAAACGTAAAGTGTAAATTTAATTTTTATGTATATTATTATGTGATGCAATTTTTAAATTTTTTAATCTTTGTAAATTGGTTATAAAAATAAATTTTGTATTTTTTTTAATAAATAAAAAATTATTTTTATTAAGTAACACACGTACGTAGTTTGGTGATTTGAATATATTAATAAGTAATACATAATTGTACTTTGAAAATCTCACCTTTATGTAATATTATATTTTTTAATAAAATAAAAAAATAATTAAAATAAATTATAACCGTACCCAACCAAATCGAGTGTATTTGTTTAAGAAGTAAAAATAAGTAACGTGATGTTTCTAAATTTTATTTAATTTATAAGATTTACAAGTATTTTTATATAATTTTTTAATATAAAATATTAAAATTATTTGATAAATATCACTCTACGTAATTAAAGTGTACAATAAAAAGTAAAAATACATAATAGTAAATACATAAATAAACGACACCAATGATTAAGGATGTGTTTGCTACAAAGGTAGAATTAGGTTATGTGAGATTTACGTTTTTCAAAAAATTAAATGATTTATATTGTAAGTATTTTTTATGATTTTTAGTATAAAATATTAAAATTATTTGGTAAATATTACTCTAAATTGCTGTAGTGTATAATAAAAAATGAAGGTGCGTTTGTTTGCACTTGTTCCTAGTTTTTAGAGTGGATTAGAGTTTTTTTTGGAGTTGTGCAAATAAACACATCTTTTTTGATTAATATGACAGTTCTAGAATCTTAAAATACTAACTCCAATGTAGTTAATTTCTTACTTAGTAAAGAAGTCACTCGTCTACAATTCTTTGAAATAGTAGTCGCTCCTTGAAATCTAAAAGACATAATTACTCTCGTTGCATGCTAATTTATAGGTAATTTTTGGGATTTTGATTTTCTTTTTTTTTTGGGAATTTTGGTTTTTTCTGTTTTTCGTTTTTTTTCAAAATTTTTAGGATTTTGGTTTTTTCTTCTTTGTTTAGTTATTTATGTGAGTGAACATTTTTTTTTCACCAAAATTTATTTATAAAAATTTTAGTTATTAAAATTGTTCTACGATTGAATTAATAGTATTTGTCTAAGAGTAGTGTAATTTAGTTCAATACATTATAATTTTTGAAATTAAAAATATTTTATTATAATTATTGAAAATTCTTATGAGATCAATCGTAATTCATTTATATTTAAATATTTTTAAGATCATAAAATTATAAAATTGAAATTTTACAAATATTTATATTTATTTTTAAATTTTTTTAATAAAATAAATTCTTAAAATATTATTATAACATTTCTCAAAAAACTTAATCTTAAAAGTAAAATCAAAAATTTTAAAAATATTATTTCGATAAATAAACGTCATTTCTTTTCTCAAATACCACTGCAATACTATTTTAAAGCTAAAAGCTATATTAACCCAGAAGTTCAAATAATGTATTTTAAGATACACAGTACAGTACAAAAACATTTAACCAAATAAAACTAAAGCTGAGTCATTGACCGCGTCCCGACGAGAAAAATAACGCCGTGTCGTACTAAAAGAAATTTTGAACCGGCAACACCACGAATTGACGTCTACAAGTCGACCCGTGAAAGATCGACGGACAAGACTTTTGAAAAACAAGAAAAACAAGACTTTTGAAAAACAAGAAAAAGCAACGTTCGACGTGATATGGACGGGACGTTTTATTATTAAATGTTCGTTGAATAGTTTGATTCTTGAAATACTTGGAAAGGAGGTTTACAGTAAAAAATATTGTGAACGAATGCTACCATTGAATGAATAACATTTTAATCTTAATTGTTTTTTTTTTCTCCACATAAATTATGTTTTTTCCCATTTATTTTTATTATGGATGTTGTAAAGTAAAGAGCAGCAGTAAAAAAACCTCAATAATTAATAAAGGAAGAGATAGTAAAAGATGGAAGAAAAATAAAGGAAAAAATGTAAAAATAATAAGAAGAGAGAGGAGTTTTTTATGAAAATATTTTTTTATGTTATGAAATTTTTTATGAACGAAAGAACCGTTGAATATTTTAGTTTATAGAAATGTCATATAATTTTTTTGTTACATTATTTATTTTTAGCATAATAATATTATTTCTTTAAATTTTAATGTTAATCATATTAAAATTTAAAATTATTTAATTATTTAAATTTCAATCCCTTTTCATGTACATTAACATTTAAATTTTCAATTTCCATTATTTCTGTAACGTATACAAACTCATAAGATGAAAATTTATTTCTCACCATTTTTATTTTTTGTTGAAAATTAAATTCTCTTTTTTTTTTTCTTATCGCATAACCCCTCCTAATATTGGTATTAAAGATATTTTTAACTTTTAATAATAATTTAGCATTATTTTTCATTTTTGTTGTTAGCATTAACGTATGGACTTTTTCCGTTCAATATGCCGTTTTATATATTTTAGCGTCTAATTTATGAGCAGTCACGTCATCGAAAACTACGTTATTATATTCGTGTTTACCTCTACTTCTTGGACTTGTTTATTTATTGCCTTCATTTGGATTACTTGGTAATAACATGGTGTTTAATGATAAATGTGAGATTATTTGCTTGATATGTTCATTTATCATGCATACCGTAAAGACTAATATTTTGGTAGGTGGCAAAATTGGTGATCTTTTAAGTAAAGTTCAATCTATTAGAACGTTGAACTTAATCACCGTAGATAATTTTAGAATATATAATTGGGCAAAGTGATGAAGCGAAATACAATTCGAACTGTAATTTTTTTAACAAATAACTTGACTTTGTACAATAATAATAGTTAAAATTTAATTATAATTACTATTTATATAACTTTTATCGTTAAAAAAAATCTAATTTTAACGAAAAATTATTACATACAACTCTAATAACTTTAACTAAAAAAAACTACAAATAAATGCTACTATATACCTTGTGTGTCTTGATCGTTTACCACAAGGCTGACGTCTGTTTATTTTACCTTAATATTGTTATCGCATCTTAATATATAAAAAAAAAATTATATTAAAAATGAATTTAATATATTTGTTTTTTTTTAAAAAAAGGTTAATTCATGAGAATAATACGACGGAGTCGTCGTTCCGAAAGCGGAAAGATCTTTCGTTGCCCGAGAAAAAAACCACCGCTAAGGGAACATTTTATTCGCCTATTAATTATAGGCGGTGGCGGTGGCGGTGGCGGTGGCGGTACGTGTGCGGGGCGAGCAGCCACGGGCGGCGTAGGCGAGCGGCAACGAGCGGCAACGGCGGATGATGGCGCGGGAACGGCACTCCTCCTCTTACCGCAGCTCCCACTCCTGCATCGGCGCGTGGCGTCAAGGAACGAAACTCCCCTACCCCGTCTCCTTATCCAACCCCAGGGATTTACCGTCGCCTGCCGCCCTCCAACCTCCTTCCCGCCTTCTTCTCCAGCGGAGCGCGGCGATCTGATCTCTCCCCCGCAGAAGGTGCCGGTCCCGATCTGCATTGCCGTCTTCGGTCGTATTTGCGCGGTTTGCTTGCTCCTCTCGTGATTTTGTTGTTTTCCGGTTTTGGTCGGGGATGCTGATTCGATTGCCGTTTTGCAGGGAGGGGAAGGGGTTTGTGAAGATGGCGGACGCAACAAACAAGCTTTTGTATATAGTCGTGGTGGATCGGGAGGAGGAGGAGAAGAGAGATGGGGATCGGAAGCTTTCGCGTTCTTCTTCATCCTCGTCTTTAACTTTTAGATACACGAGGTCTTTGCTTCAAAGCACTTTCCAGTTCATGGGCTGCAAAGCAGGCCATGCTTTCAAGGTAAGGACTGAGCTGATGATGGCGTCAATTACTTTTTCTTTTCTTTTGTTGCCTGACACTTTTTTTTTTATCTGTCGGTTTTGATTTTCTGGAGTTACAGAATTTGGTCGGCATCGCTTTGATTGGCGTCTGCTATATAAGATGACAGGATCTCCTTTCTTCTGCTGTTTTTTAGTAGCAAATTTTATAATGCGTTCTAAATACCTGTTTGGTGTAGGTATCCGATGACTTGCTAGGTTTCGCTGTAAGGAGTTGTTTATTCCCTGGTCAGGGGTTTTTCTGACTTTCTGTTTTTATGGTATTATCGGCATTTGGCAATCAACACTGCATATGTCGATTCACCAATTACAATTACATCCGTACTACCTGTGTATAAGAAATCGTGGCTAGATCTTACCACCGTCTTGCTAGGAGTGCACCCTTTTTTGGATTTCTGTTGTTTATTTTTTCATTCTTCGTTTGTTTCTTTGAAGATGTTGCTACAATCTACCTGTTATAGACTCTGTTCTGTTACAAAAATCTAACCCTGATTTCTTAATTCTAATATTTGCCAGTCATCCTTCGTTGCAATTATCATCCTTTTTCTGCAAGTGAACTGAATTTGTAAGATCATCCGCTCTAAAATTAATTGAAATAACTCTTTTCTTAATTTTATACATATTCAGATAAGTCGAAGAGTATTCGAGATGATGAGAAGTGAATGTTCAGCCAGTACTGCTCATCACATGGTGACAGAAACATTAGAACCAGTTACCATGGGAAGATCTAGTAAAGAAAACAACTGTAATGTCAATTGCGTGGTCCAGCAAGAGGGTCCCTTAACTTTAGAAAATTTTGAGAGGAATAACTCCAGACTGTTTGATTTGTACAAAAGACTGACAACTGTTTTTGTTCTTAGAGAGAACTTTCTGAATGTAGTCTGCCATGCTCTATCCCAATATAAGTATGTGGGACCTAATCAAAGGGCAGACTTTGCTCTGGCTTGCAGGTATGCTTCTACGTCTCTTTTAAATATCTGGTGTCATTGTTTTCAGTTTGGTGATTATTTAGATTATAAAGCAATGGCAATCATCTTCAGTATATGGAATATATCTATTTACATGTATCATATGGTCTAATTTAAAGATCATTTTCATGCTAAAAATAATAAAAAATGCCCAATAATGTTATAGATCCCCCTTTCTAGGATCTTGATGATTTGTTTTGATATAAATTTAGTTATTTGATACTGAAACTTTATTACACTTGAATATTGCTTTTCCAGAATGCTATGCATGGTGATTCTTGAATTGGTAACTTTTTCTGTTTTTTTTTAATTTTGCAGGTTAAGAGAAAAGAAAGAATCTGTGACCATTCTTCTCTGTGGGACTAGTGGTTGTGGCAAGTCTACCTTGTCTGCATTGCTGGTATCATTGCTTGGAATTTATTCTTGTAGCCTCTGAAGTTATGTTTGCAACCACTTGGTGAGCTTCGTGAAGTGGTAAATTTATCCACATTTTTGTGGATAAGGGAATAGAAAGAATTTGTCACTGTTCTTCCACCAGTCACCAAAAGCTGAGTTAGAATACCATGAATATTGCCTATTACCTATGGGCAATACTATCAAATACACTAGTTGAATTTCCTAACACACTGTGTTGTACCTTCTGCCACTGCTTTTTAATATAATCAGGAATTGCATACAAAACATTTGAAATTGTGTTTTTGCTGTTTCCATATGACTAATTAATGTGAAACACACTACCATGCTAGATTTCCTTTCTCCCTTGTTGAGTTAATTGTTTTTTTTGTTTTCATTATGAATTTCCAAGTACACCACACTACCATTCTTCATAAAAAAATCTAAGTGCAACAATCCCAATTCCCAAAGCATGTGGTTATATTTAGATAATTAGTTTAGCTTGATTTTGAGCTTGCTTCTCCAGTTTCTTTACACTATTTGCTTAAATTCATTTATCAATATAATGATCTTATGATACCAGAGAAGAAACTAAAAGTAGGAGAATTAAGAGAATGTACCAGTTAGAAAAAGAGAATTAAGCAGTGTAGAAGAAATTATAAGTAGATAAAGACTTCAAACTACTTGGTTAGGAATTGTGGGAAAAGATTTAAATTTATTTAATTCAATTAAAGTTTTAACCTAGATAAAAATATATGAATGACAAGAATTCATATAATCAACCATACCTAGTGAAATTATGACGTAGGAGGTTGTTATTGTTATTGTATGATATCAGGAAAAACTTGTAGCTACTGCAAGAATCTTAGAGTAATGCATTTTTTTTCCTTAGCACATTATTATAAATTGGCTGCTTGCTCTTGGAGAAAAAATTGGTCAACTGATTATTTAGATAAGGAAATAGGCTGGGTGATTTATATATATTTTTTGACTACACTGATTAGATTGTTTAAATGCAACTACAGTTGCAATTCTACTGATTTACCAACTGGGAACTTCAGTTAACACATCAGAGATGTCCAAACAATTACTCTTTCTTGAGTGTTATTTGTTATATTTCACAGATCTTGCAATTGAATGTGATTGAAACAGGAAATTGTTTATGTCCCTAACTCAGCAGCATTTTGGCACAGGGTAGTAGATTGGGAATCACAACTGTAATTTCTACAGACTCGATAAGACACATGATGAGGAGTTTTGTGGATGAAACGCAAAATCCTCTGCTTTGGTCTTCAACCTATCATGCTGGGGATCACCTAGACCCAGTGGCAGTGACAGAAGCAAAGGCTAGACGGAAGGCAAACAAACTAGCTGGTGTTTCTCATTTGGAATTGTCTGACAGGATTTCAAATTTAAAATCTAAAAATGAAGTTCCTGAAAGATTCCTTAACAAAGAACTGGTTGGACAAAGGCAGATGGCTATTGAAGGATTCAAAGCACAAAGTGAAATGGTGATTGACAGTCTAGATCGACTTATCACTGCATGGGAAGAAAGAAAGGAATCTGTTATTGTTGAAGGAGTTCACTTGAGCTTGAACTTTGTGGTGGGTAACTGAAGAAATTTTAGCATTGTTCCCTTAAAGATTATTATCTTCAAGGAAGACGAATGCATGTGTACTAAAATAGATGACTGCAGCAAAATTAGCATTTAGGGAAATTTATATCAGCATTTTTTATTTTAGGATTGTTTGCACAAACACGTTTGCACATAAACATAGAATAAAGGAGATTTTGACTCATTGGCTATTTCTTTTCTTGTGCTAGATGGGTCTCATGAAAAAGCACCCATCAATAATACCCTTTATGATTTACATCTCCAATGAAGACAAGCACATGGAAAGATTTGCGGTACGTGCAAAGTACATGACACTGGAACCATCAAAAAATAGATATGTGAAGTATATTCGCAACATCAGAGCTATTCAGGACTATCTATGTAACAGAGCAGATAAGTATCTAGTGCCTAAGATAAACAACACAAATGTTGACAAAAGTGTAGCTGCAATCCATGCAACGGTTTTCAGCTGTCTTAGAAAGAGGTGGGCAGGGGAACAACTCTATGATCCAACCACAAATACAATTCCCCTTGTAAATGAAGCATATAGAAACCAACTTTCTGCTAACTCGTTGAGTTCTAAAGGAATGTTTCAATTGATCCAAAGCAAAGGCTCATCTCGGAATCTTATGGCTCTTTTGAATTCAGATGGATCTGTTGCCAAAGCTTGGAATGTAGAATCTGGCCAAGTCATTTTGAATTCCATAATAGACACTGAGTCAGACGAAAGTATAGGGACTTCAATGTATGGATCGTTTCAGATTAGAAAGGCAGAACCAGTCAATCTTCAATTTGGTAACTTTGGAATTAGTGCCTGGTCCAGGGAAACTTGTGGTACAAGCCAAACAGGAAGTGTTGATGAGCTAAGGCCCGATGGTACTGACACTGCGAGCAAATGTTTCTCTTCTTGTTGCAGTTCACCAAAGATGTCAGATGGACTTTCCAAGGAGGTATTTGCTATTTCTCAATACTCGAGCTTTGTTTGATTAATTGTAATTTCAGTATAATGTAATTAAATTATATTACATCAAATTACAATGTTTAATCAAATATAAATTAATTATAAAGTTATGTAAATAATCAATTTCACCGTTCAAACTTATATTTAGTTAATTGAATGACGTCTCAAAGAACTTAATTTCTTATAATCAAATTTTAAAACTTGTAATCCTAAAATCTATTGTAAATTAAATATTGTAATCTAATTAAGGAATGTAATTCACAATTATATTACATTATATGTAAATTGCAGACAACTAAATATGCTCTTAGTGTAATCTTTTTCTCATGCTAAATGTTTCTAATGTTTGTGGATCATCTGTTTTTCACCTAAAAAACTTTGCCTTAATTTTGCAATGGAGCCGTAGACATTTCTTGATATGAATGTCAAGCTAAGAATGTGTAGGTTTTTCTTGATCATTCCAAGACCCTATTATAGGGCAAATGCCAGCTGTCAGCCATTAATCTTGAATCACAGACTTCCATATGAATCCGCACTCTTGCTTCTAGGTTAAAGAGGGATCATCTGTATCAGGCAGTGATGAAGAAGCTGAGGATGCTCGCGATGCAGACAGTGATGAGGATGCTAGTGACTTAGACAATACGAAAATTCATGAAGAGGTGAGCATATGCTTCTTTTGTAATGGTTGTAGGAACCTTTTTTAAATTACTTACATCAACTTAAATCAAAATTTCTGAAAATTAAAAAATGGGTTGGATCAATGTGTTTGTCTTTATATTTTACCAATCAAGATGGAACCTCCTGTTCTCATACAATATGCCATGCATCCGATCCTAATCTCATGCATAGTTCTCATACAAGCATGCTATCTTTTTAGTTTATGCAGGGTTGAATTCTGCTAAAGGAAGACTGAAACTAGGAAGGTTGAGAAATCATAATTACATCATTATCTCCATTCTCGAAATTTCACTTACCTAATCAACAATTAAAAAAAAACAAAAAAGTATAATTTCGTATAAGCTATTCAGCTTTTAACACATGTAATACTCAACGTTTTGTAGCACCAAGTGTTTGTAGTGAGATGTGTAGCAAGAGTCATTATTTACGGTTTGATAATGGAGATTTGGATTTCTATAAACGAGCCTAGCCCATTAGTAGTAGTCGAAATACATGAAAATTGTCAAACTTTCGATGTGAACCTAACCTTTTTGTCTGTTGTGAAGTAGATGACCGACAATTTGATAAATCTTGACCATTAATTCAGATATAGGATCTGCAACTCGAAACTCACACACTTGTAGCTGCAAATAATTAGTCGTTTCTTTGGTAGAAGATAATTTCTTTCTTGTAGGGGAAAGAAAGCTAGAAAGCCTCAATTTCAGATATCTTTTTCTTCCTAATTCTGGGTTTCTCTTCTTTATCGGATACCCACATCTTCTTTTGTTTTATCAGATGGAAGGATCGGTGGACGAGGATTCTGCCAAGTCAGACGAAGAATATGAAAATTTGGTCATGCAGGACGGGCTAGATAATGGATATTGTTCAGACTGTGACGAGCCATACAGAGAAAAGAAACTAACAGAAGCAACAGCAGCAGCAGCAGCCGACATGGATCAAAATGGAGAGCGTGAAAGTATGGATAAATACCAGCAGAACTTGAATGTTTTCCCAACAGTTAGGGGGCAACACTCAGAATCGCCTCCCTCTTACTTCTCATCCGTGCTGTCTGGTAAGAACTCGAAAAATGAGGAAAGAATCAAGAGGCGTTTAGCTGCCGATTCTTCAAGACTCCATGCTCGTTCCTGGAGCTTCCCAACGGCCTTCAACATGGAAGAGGCCATCCTTACGGACGCCATCCTTTCCGGAGCTCCTCGGAAGTGACTGGGGTAGGATGTAGGAAGGAAGTGCAACGTTTTCCTATTTCTTTCTTCTAGGTGTTGTGGAAAACATAGTGCACTCAAACCGCTTCTAAAAATTTAGATATATTTGGATGCACTCTGCACACAGAATATTCCAAGGAACAAATGCAAGAAGAAGAGGACGGAGTGCTGCTTGGTGTCCACAACGGTAACACCGTGGACGCTGCTTTTAGTAAATCCATGGATGCATCTCATATTTAAGGTGGGATTTAAATGTTAAAAAAAGAGACAGCCAGCAGAATGAAGCACGCTTTCTGATGCAATAAAAACATGTATATGTATTTTTGAAATTCATGTGGCTTGCTTGGCAGCTGGGATGGACAATACAGATCTGGGCGCTGAACGCTTGAATGAAAAATATCTTTCCCATATGTTGAGAGGTATTTTGGAAGGACTGCAAAACTTCGATATTTTTTTTAAAACAAAATGGTAAAGAAAACTGACCATTAGTTGAATAATTAAAAGAACTCGAGTCAATACCAACATTTGGAAAATAGCTCTTTTGATGGATACCTAAAGATCGAACATGTTATTTTAAAAATAATTAAAATTTATTACGATAAAAATGCAAATCAGTTTACATTATGGCGGTTGATATTTATCGTGCATCTTTGATATTACGTGTCTAGAAAATAAATTACAAATTATAGTCGATCAGGATCTAAAATCATAAAAATAATAGCAATATAAATACCAAAATAGTACTCATTAATTCAAAGATCTCTTTATATATCTTGAACATTTACGTGGTTTGATAAATCTCATTTACATACAAAATAAATGATAGATTATTAATGATATTTTGAGTAATGATTGGAATTAGAATTGGGGTTAGCATTATTTTGATTATAACTTCGTTCTAGTTTGATTTCAAATTGAAAATATTATAAAATTAACGAAGCTATATTGTCTGATTAATACTTTTTTGTTCTCCAATTTTTTTTATACTTTCCTTTTTTTTTTGTAAGGCCTAAATAGACTTAGGTTACATTTCACACGCCCACCTTCGCAACTCATCAAGTTGGGTTGTGAAAAGGTGGAAAGATTGAACGTATGTACTTTTACAAATTTTCTACGATAGTTAAGAAATTTGAAAACATTACGATCAAATATTGATAACTTTTATTAAATTCTTTTACTTTTTCTCAAATTACTGAATACGCATAAATACTCTTTTTTTGTTCTCTTATTTTTTTTATACTTTACTGAATTCTTTTCGGTCCTCACGTATGGTTTGATCGGAGAGAAGTTAGAAAAGTGCGGCTGAAGTTGTAATTCCCGATAGAGGCTGAAGTTCATGTAACTTTTTTGTGGGTGTTTTAAAAACTTATTCATTTTTAATCAATGATAACTTTTGGTGGGTGTTTAAAACTAAATCACTTTAGAAAAGTGAGGCCTATTTCTTTTAAAAACAAAATTGTGTGAATGACAACTACAGATAAAGACCCATGGACGTCAACGGTTGATACGAGTGGATGTGATAAATTTGATGGAACCGACCCCTATTTTACTACCGATGGGAAGACAAATCGGCACATGCAATTTAAGAGTACGAAGGTATTCTAATTTTGAATATTACAGAGAATTTAAAATTGAATCTTGTTATCAAGTAGAGTGAATTTTATAATAAACTGTAAAATAAAAATTTACAAAAGGTAAAAAAAAATAATAAAAAAAGAGTATTCATACGTATTTAAGAATTTACTAGAACGTCAAAACATTAATAAAAAAACCAAAATTTGATTGTAATGTTTTCAAATTTCTTAACTATCATAAAAAATTTATAAAATACAAAAGTTATTAAAAATAAATACTAAGACCTTATTTGAAGAAAACTTCAATTAGTTTCAAGAGTTAGATAGAAGTAAAGAAACTAACTAATTTCGTAAATACAGTTAAAATTAAAACTACACCGTAATTAAAATAATAAAAAATTATATAATAATAATAACGTCAAAAATAATTTTAAGAATTAATTAAAACCAACCCTAAATCCTAAATCCTAAACAAAACCCCTAAATTTCAATCTTTGCACGCACACCCTAAGTTCTGTTTTTAGTCAAGCAAATAAAAAAAAGGTCAAGCAAATAGTATGCAGGACCACCTTAGGTTGAAAAGCATTTGCGTTGAGCACAGAATAAAACACACCATGCAGGACTGGAAAATTGTTTGAATTTGCGGTAGATATTTTTGCTCACCATTGGGCCCTTCGACTAAAATAAAAGCCCCATTTCATGACGACCTCCAAATTCAATCCGAGTAATTTCACCGGAAAACTCAACGAAAGACGCTCCGCGGCCTCAAATGTCAAAAGAAAATAATTCGAAAACCTCCGCGTGAAGACACTTGTGTGGAATCAAAGGTTGAGGGAGGCATCCATCATCTGAATCCAAAGCATATTTCACCTTACAGAGTAAATTGTCGACAAATTGAGTAAGCATCGGTGAACTGCAATTACCGCAGCAATATTACAACCATTACATGATTTTACGGAACTTTGTTACCTTTACAGGGTTTCTTCTGTCATTTTCCTCCAGACAACGCTCCTAGAGGGCCTGCCATAATTTATAGCTTTCTAGAACTTTATCTACTTCCCTGACATAAATTACTTTGATACTACAACTACAGCATGTACACAATGCTAAAAGGCAAAATTTATTTCGGCAGGATAGCATTTATTTACACTATATAAGGCCAAGTTATTCTTCGTTGACTCAAGCTGAATAGGGAGGCTGGCTTATTCCCATTAATGCTAATCTCATCATCATCTGTACAAAACAAGATCCAGGCACTGAGCTTTTATGAAGAATGAGCCGAGATCCCCATGCGCCTTTCTAGAAAACCAAAGATGTAATTGCATCAAATTTCTTTTATTCCAATCTGAAAAAAAAGGAGGATGATGAATCGTGTCTCACCTTCGTTTGTCACAAGTTTTTCCACACGAGCAACAATATGCTTTCCATACGTAAACCTCTTCAATGCAGTTAGGTGAATCTTGATGCGAGAAAGAATTAGTTCACGGTTGTGATCATCGCATAAGTCGAGAACCTTCTGAACAACATAGTTTCCAAACTGATCCTTCATCATAGCCTAGGGACAGTAAAAAATGTACAGAAGTAAGAACATACATGCCAAAGATGGTCCTGGTGAGACGCAATTTCCGAGAGAATGCTTTCCACGCAATATTTTGTTTCAAAAGAGCTAACACCCTTGAGTTTCATTTTTATAACATATGCTGCTGTCATTCAGGATTTCATTCAAGATAAGATACAACTTCCTATGTATAAGAGATAATAACAGCAAACAGACAACCATATCAGGATATACAAAAATTAATTATTCTTGTACCTCCTCAAGCATATATCTTGCATGCCTAATTTGTCAAAACTGACTTAAGAGCAAAATGAAAGCAGTAGAAACCTAGTCAATTAGCAATTCATCACAATATCTCTGAGATATGGTAATCAAGGTTTTACATGTCAATTCATTATTGGACTTTTTGTAAGTTGAAAGATAGAAATGTCCAAAAGATCAGTATGACATAAAAAAAAGCCATGTCAGTAGCATGTTGGTAAACAGAAAAATAAGACATGCCAACAACATACGTCAACATTTAATTTTATGGTTCTAGTACACCTTAATATGTTGACCAAATATTAGATTGCTAGTTATACCAACTGTAATTTACTGACACAATATAATGGATTGGAGATTGAATGGAAGAATCAAACTCTGCCATTGCAAAGAAATTATTTCTTCATCATTTTGCAGATTTCTACTGTTATTCCTTTAATACAAAAAGACAAGGAAAACGTGTTGGCAAATGAAATCCCCCACAATAAAGCAATCGACTCTAGTTTCTTATTATTGATGCTATGTCTTTTTATTAAGCTTCTGATTCATAAGTTGCAAATTTATGATTATTTGAAAACAACTCTTAATCATATACAGGTTGGAAATGATTAAACCTTTGTTTGATGTTCAAAAGTTAACATATTTTCCTTCACTGAAGTTTAATAAGGTCTACAAAGCATTTGCGGCAGAGTTCTATGAAAATGCTGAAGTCAAAGGGAATCAAATTAAAAGATGGATTAGGTCAAAAAGTTTCACAATTACAGAAAATATTATTAGCCAGTCCTTGTATTTTCCCACAACAGGTATTGACCTCTTTTACTCTCTGAATGCTTTGGAATGGACTACACAAAAAATTAATTCAGTACTGGCAATAGATAATTGTTTTGAAGGAAAGCTTACAAAAACCTCAGTTAAACTCTCATGCAAAATTCCTAGAGATGATTCTGACAAATAGTATTATTTTTGAAAAAGAGGCATAGTGATGAACTAAGCTATGCTGTTTATAAAGCCCTGTATGCAGTTATAAAATGATATTAAGTAAATTAGGCTGTTGTGATCATGCACTGCCTAAAGAATGTCAAATCCAAGCTGTTTTATTCTGGTATATTACATATTGTTCTGAGTAAATTAGAGGTGGATCTAACACCCTTTAAATCAGCCTCAGTCAGAAATTATAAACCAATAAAAAGGGAACTTATGAGAAAAGAGGCCACTGGCCAACGAGCATTAACCTTGATTAAAGCAACCCAGGCAACAGAACAACCAACACAACAGACCAGCAATAGCAGTACTCACTCAGATGAATTAGTAACAAAAGTAGCCAGACTGGAGACTGAAGTTACCTCTTTGAAAGAGATGATCAAGGCACGGTCACAGTTACTGAGCTTGCTGAGTTTATCAAAGATCAACTAAATTAGTTTCTATGAAATTTTGTTTTCTTTTTGAATGTATAACTTTTATTTGAAAGTAGTTAACTTCCTCGTGTTTGTTTAGCTAATAACAAAAAGAGGGAGAATTATTACTGTGTGAGATACTCTTTCAAGAAAAATTAAATACTTACGGGAACTTAAGCAGGGGAAGTCATACTTAAAAACTATTTAAATTACTGCAGGGATTATTCAATGTCAAAAATTATACTTGATTTTATTTTAGGTTTCGTCATCATTAAAAAGGAGGAGATTGTTCGAAACCAGGTTGACTTTGATGATGATGATTGAAGTATAATTTTCAGTGAAATTACTAAGTTTATATTCTTAACTATTTTAATTTTATGCTAAATGAAAACTTGATATTTAGGCCGGAAACTCCGTTTTTATTGTCTAAATAATACTGTTTTTCAAACAATCTGGTAAAAATATCGGAAACTCCGATACAGTATCATGAAAGAGTACTGAAAGGAAGGAATTCAAATGGACAGAATTAAATCTCAAGATTATGCCCTTGATTGTAATAGATTATTATTTTCATTTTTGATTAGGGAAAAAATATATAAATTAAGGTTCTTGAAGAAGATGTAAAGCTTCCAATATATGTTTTGTGCATTTGTTTTCTTTTGTTTTCTTGTAAGAATCACTTTATGCTTTTGCTATTATTCTGTTTTGATTCTAACGGTTGTCCTTACATTGTAATTGAAGAAGAAGAAGCTCATCTCACTGGATTGTGGTGAGGGGTGCAAGGTTGGTGCCTTGCACATGACAAGGTTGTTGCCTCGTTGAAAGGAGGTTATTGCTTAGCCTATAAAAAGGGGTTGGTGCCCAAACTATGAAGGTTGATGTGTAAACCTGTAAAACACCAGGGAATAATGGAAATCTCAAGGTTAGTACCTTGAGGAGTGGAGTAGCCCGAGTTTGAGTGAACCATCAAAGGATCTGAACCATTAGCAGCTAGAGGAAGAGGATGTGCAACTGCCCATGGTTGCAGCTTCAACTAATGACAATGATTGGGGAAAGAATGTCAAATAAAGAGATATGTCCCATATATATACGGAAAAAGAAAACCATCGATCACCGATTCTTCAGTATCATCAAAGGATCCGAACCATCATGCCAATATAGGTGGTATCGTCATGTTGATGGATTGACTGATAGATGACATCAAGCTAACTTGCGCGGATCTACTTCTTTATTTGGATCAGCCTTCTAAACCCGGTGAAGAGATCTGTGATGTCAAATCATCATCATGCCAATGGTCTTATCAGAAAGTTTGTCATGGACCAAGGTTGAGTTTGCTTTCCTGTAGAAACATGCAAAATGGGGTGTCTACATTAACCTAACCATTAAAGAGGTTTAGTGCATTCTACATGCTACAAGCCAGAATTCCCTTTCTCCTTGTTTGCAGGACATCCACCACCAACTTGGTAGAAACCAATGGGATCATGAGTTAGGCAAAGCTCCTCAACAAGATAAGATAAGCACCATGATCATTTAGAAACTAAGGTAAGATTGAAGGTGTGATCTCTAATCCCCAAGCCACCTTTACACTTGAATCTTTTCAATTTTTCTAATGGCTTTGAATCAAGATTTCAAATCTCAATATCATATCGAGTATTGGTCCTCTAAAAAGGGGAAACGTATCAAGGATCGAAAACACAATAATTTTTAGAAAAAGCTTAAAAAATTTAAATTTTAACTTAAAACTTAGAGATAAGATAAAATAAGCTATAATAAGCATATAAAAACACTTAGACAAATTTTTTAGATAATTATCATCAATAAAATATCAATTAGATAAGAATACAGTAGTTACATGTATGAGAAAAACTTTAAATCATAAATAAATGATTGACAAAAACTCATATTACAAATAATTTAAAATTCAAGTTATATTTTAATAAAATCTTAATTACATATCAATAAATATAATCCAAGTTATAGTTCAATAGATTTTAGATCATATCTTAATAGAAATCAGGTTATATTTCAATATATATCAAGTTACGTTTTAATAAAATTCAAATTATAACAAAAATTAATAAGATTATGCATGGTACTAGAGAATTTCTATAATCTCCATAATTAAAAATTTTATCAAGTATAAGATTTTAGAATAAATTATAAATTTTTATTCCTAGAATGTAGTTAATATCTTTTAAAAAATTCTCACATGAATTAATTAATAAATAGAAAATAAAGTTTGTGAGAATAAAGTAGAAGAAGAATGTTATTCATAAGCAAGCATAATTTTTAAAAAATAAATTAAAACTTATCAATAATTTTTGATTTTTTAATACTTCCACCATTTCTATGCAATAATTTTTTTCTTTTTTTCTTCTCTCTTCCTTTCTTTTTTTCTCTTTTCTATTTTTTAAAAATACTTTCGTAATTTTTTATTGATAAGAAAACATATTTTTTCTAAAATTTTTAAAAAATATCAGAATTTTTGTGATTTTTTAATATTTCTACTATTTTTTAAACATAAGTTTTATTTTTCCTTCTCTCTTTGTTTTTTTCTTTTTATTTTTTTTCTCTCTTCCTCTCTTCACTTTTTCTTTTCTCTCTTTCTTTTCTTTTTACTTTCTTGTTTTCTTCTTTCTTTTTTTCGTTTTTTTTCCCTTCCTCCACATGTGGCGGGCATGACAGCCTTCTTCTTACCCAAGCCCCAACTCCAACCTCTTCCTCCTATTGAAAACCCAAATGGGTTCAGCAAAAGTACACAACCTTCAAGCAACTATTTGACTGTTGACCCTAAGCCTTTGACTCCGTTGAGCTTGCAAAAATCATGGTCTTTATTTGACAGTCGTAGCAATCAATTGACTATCCTTCCTTGAAGCTCAAACAGTTGTCGTCGTTGATTGTTCGTATCGGATCGACTGATATTCCTTGGATTAGTCAATCTACCCTTTCTTAAGCTAAAAAATACAATAGATTGAGCAATCTATCAATCCACTACCAATCTACATCGATGGATCATTCGATCCCTTGAAATATTGAAAATACACTACATATCGATATCGGTAAAACGCAAAACTAACACAAATCACCAAAATTTCGGCAATCCATGTCAATTTTTGAAACCTTGCTTTGAATGATATATGTAATTGTGGCCTTCCCCTTTTTTAGAAAAAAGCATTCATAATATGGCCATGCCAATTGGAATATTTTATCCAACTAGTTTGATAATCTTTATGTTATATCAATATTTAATTTATACCTATCTATATCTATATATTTATAACTATATATTTAATTTATACCTTGAAAACATTTTCAAAAGAACACTGAAAATCTTGGTGGATTTTTTCTGTGGAAGCTGACTTCTCATTTGTATTTGTTAGAGTTTTTGATAAGCTCAGTAAATGAAAGCTGTAGGCTAAAAACTATCAATCTTTACTGAATGCGTCTTACGCTATACTGACAGAAATTCATTGACGACCAATTCTGAATAGTAAGTATTTACTACCCTAAGTAAATTTTAGTAGATATCCCATGAAAAGTATGCTCAATAATATTAAGCACATGCTTTTCATTGAAATGCCCATAACTCAAGAAATTCATTTGAGGTAAAACCTGAATTAGATGGATTAAAATTATTTGAACAAATTCATAGATTATCTAAGTAAAAGATAAACAGAATAGTTATGAACTCAAGGAGAGATGAACAAAATCCATAGAATAGGTAACCACTTTTCTAAATAATATGCATGAATGAAAATAAGTATTTGCTCCATTTTTCACTGAAACACAAAAAATTACTTCATAGTGGAATTAATAGGTGGACAATTGCATATATGAAAAAAATTGTATACCTGCAAGGGTTCATTTTCATCAGTAGATCCAAGCATCTCATTTATCAGCAATTGACGTTCTTCAGCAGTACCATATGTCAAGCATTTTTCAACAACATTTGAAGCAAACTTCTGCTGACTCATGTCAACGATCTGCCCTAACAACATGCTTATTATAGCTGAACGTTCTTCAGGCTTTCCATGTTGCAAAACATGCTGAAAATATGTAAAAATAACACAAACAGAATATTGGTAAGAACCAAGTGCACAGACACTAGTATGACAAGAAACCAGTCACCAGAAATGTGTCAAGAAAAAATAGAGATGTCAAGATAAAAAATACAGATGTCAGGACAAAAAAAAGAACATTGAAAGGGTAAGTGGCATAGCAATGTAACATTGGCTGGATTAATTAGGTAGAATTAGGTATGGGATACAAGAAGAGGCCGATTGTTAGACCTCGTTTGTTAACAGAACACCAACTTTAGTTTCAATTCTAACAACTATAGAAAATTAAAGTTAAGAGTAATTTTATAAATGATATTAAAATTGCATAATAAAGTGTGAAATGAAAGTTTATTTATGAGAGTTTATATGATAATGATAAAAATTTGTGTAGAATTGGAGCTAATTAAACAAATAAGACCTTAATTAAATGTATCATGTTATGGTGTTGCTACGCCTTTCACTACTTAGTGTCCCATATTCAGGTTGTGCACACTAAAAGCAAATTTATTGGCATAAACATGATTTAAATTTAAAATAATCATTCTAAATTCAAAATGAATCATATATATCAAATTATAGATTATTGTTAAGGGTTCCCATCAACTTGGCTATCTTCAGAGAAAAAAACCTTTATATGAGGGTTGAAAACTTTGATAAAAGATGGATTCTTCTTCACATTGTTTTCAATTCCAAGTGTAGGAACATAAAGCACGTTATACTGTCATATATAAAGCAAGGTACTTTCCCCATTATTCTAGATGAAGAGCATAACTTTCTACAACCATTCTAGGAAATTCAAACTTCAAATATTAAAATAATAGACAACAATAGATGAAGAGCATAACTCCTAGGATGTTCATTATTTTATGTTTATATAAATGGATGATAATGAGTATAAATACAACAACAATCAATATATAAATGGGCCACAAAAATAAATATGGACTTGCAAACTAATCAACATACTTGAACAACATAATTGCCATATTGATCAAGAGCCAAAGTAGTCACGGATTGTAGAATTTCTTCCATTATAATGCTTTGAGTTTTCTCATCACAATTCTCTAACACCCTCTGTGGAATGAAAAATCACCAAGTGAGAGACAAAACAAAAAGATCCATAATTTGTAACTACCAGCAATGGAAAACAACCATTTGTTTCAAATGAGTGCTTTTATAGGAATTTAATGAAATAATGAAGTTTCACAGCAATAAGACAAACATCTTTTGCATTGAGAAAATATTGGAAATTTGGTTGCTCATATTCGACGCATTCTTTGATGAGGATGCATTCTACATCTTGCAATGAAAAATTACCACAATTTATACCTGAATGACTCGGCAACCATATGGATGGGTAGACAAAACCACAACTTGTCCATAAAAGGTTGATATGATGAACTGGATTTTTTCTTGAGGTACACATTCAATGCATTTCTGTATCACATGATTACCATTCTGATCACGAACACATTTGATAACTGAACCATCAAGCTCAAAGACCATTTGTGTCTGTTCATCTTCATCAACTACCTCTAAAGCCTGAAAAAGCACATAAGTTGACACATTGTGACTAACAAGATTCTTGTAATATATTAACACTCGAACAAATATTTGGATAGAATATCCAAATATCTAAGGGATGCGTACTAAATATGGATATGAAAATAAAAACTGTTGTATGTTCTTAAAACAGTTGATATTCAGAAGGAAATAAATGAGAGCACATATAAATGAAAAAAAGAGAGAAAAACACCAGCATCCATCTGTCATGATTGTATAATTTCCTCCAAGAGATTGATATTTCCATAAAACAATTACTATTACATTTTCTTGAAAATAACCAATTTCACACAATCCCCATTTCTTCTTGTGTTTTTGTAACTTTAACTCCTTACTGAGCTAAAATTACAATCAGATTTTTTGATCCAATATAAGGAGCTTCTTCTAAAGACAAATTTGAGCTTTCCAACAAGGAAATGATGAGAAAAAAATCTTTAGCACATAAAAGTATGTCTACTCAGTGCCAACATATGGTTGATAATCTAGAATGACAAAATCATAAAATTATTTAAGATTGCAAAGGATAAAATTCCAAGAAATGCTTCGATGCAGTCAAAAGCTTTTAGCTTACCTTTATTTCCTGATTATATATGGCACATATGAGTGCATATGTGCAATTTTTTTCGATTTTCCATTTCCTTATGGTCAAACATGAACCTTGGTGCAATAGTAAGTGTTGAGAAAGAGGAAAATAGGTGGAAGATGAATGATCATTAAGCAACCATAATCTCTCTATTTATAGAGGGTACATAAGGACAACAGTTGATACTTAATCAATGTAGAACTAAATCCACATACACATAACATAAGAAATCCTAATACATAAAACTCTAGCACTCTTCCTCAAGTTAGAGCATCCAACTTATAATAAACTCATACATAACAAATTAACAAAAAGATACATAACAAGCAGAAATTTAGTAGTAATAATATTATGTTAAGCAAATATACTAAGAGACTTACACATATTTCTACCATACAATTTTTATCAATCATCTAATAAGAGAGTTTAATGTGGATTGTTAATATGAAGTCCACAAACGTCAAAAGATAGTATGGATTTTAATATGAGGTGTTCCACAAATCTTAAAAATAATGTAGACTTTTTAAGTTAAGGTATTCCACAAACTCCACAAAGTATGAATTTTTAATGTGAGGTATCTATAAACCCCAAAAATGGTTAAAAGATTGATAATAGAATATTAAACATTTTTCTATCTTTTTTTTGTTCTCCTTTGCATAAATTTTTTCTTTTTTTTTTTACCTTTTTTTGCTACACTTCTCTCCTTCTCTCTTTTCCTTCTTTTTGCCTTTTTTTCTTTTTCTCCTTCATCTTCTTCTTTCCTTCACCACCCCCCCCCCCCCCCAACCATTTGCAACCTTTTGATTGCAACCCTAATGGGTGCAGCCAATGTCAGCATTGATGAGAGGGAGTGAATACAAGGACCACACAAGGAGAAAAGTTAATCAGTGACATAGAAAAGAGCTACAAGAAAGATTGATGACCCAAAAGAGAGCTGCAAGGGAGAGTTCACTGGGACAGAAATCTGCAGGAGAGCAGTCACCAAGAGTCTCTAAGAAAGGCTTCGCTTAGAGCGTCTTCAAACCTATACAAAGGTCACTTGCCAGAGAATGTAACGAGTGGAGGTTGGCATAGAAGGTAGACACATGCCACAAGCTAAAGTTGTTGGACAATAGAGTTTGCCTAGTGAAAAGGGTCACTTGCACAAGCCACCAAATTAGAAGTGGTTAGGAGGAGGTGATAGCAACAGTTCCTCCTCCCCACCTAGGGTTTCTCTCTATTTCGGACTCTCAAAACCTGAGCTTTGATATCATATTGAGAAAGAGGAAAATAAGTGAAAGATGGATGATCATTAATCAAACATAATCCCTCTATTTATAGAGAATACGTAAGGCCAACAGATAGTTATGAGGGTATGGCTGCACAAAATAGGACCGTTACTAGTCTTTATATTGGTGGGAAATCTATGCATTAGATTTGTCCCTTTAGTTAAATGTGCTCAATATTGCAATGTGATCACCGCAGCATACACTTTTTAAAGATACAAAATCTTCACTTTAGTAAATTTTAGCCATTGAAGGTGATAAACCATTCAACATAAAAATAAAATTTCAAATTTACAAGCTTTGAGTATCCTATTATACTCAAATTGGATTGCAAAATGTTATTTACATTGTTGAAATAAAAATGCAAAGATAGTGCTACATAGAGCCAAGCTGGCTACAGCCCTGTTTCTGATTCTGATAAGTTGGGAAAATATATAAAGCTCCAAGAAATTTATATCACTAGCACATATAAGGAAGATGGGTGCAAGACATTTGTTAATTATATAATAATAGGCAGTTGCATTAACTAATAACAAAAACTATTTTAGATAATGTGATGAGGGAAAAGGACCATCATCCTTGCTAATCACATGGAGTATATATAGTCTACGGATCTTACATGGATATCCAATCACCCATATAACAATATAAGGCACCCCCTTATTACATTACATTTAACACATTTAAGACTCACCCTCAAGCTAAAACATATATATCAAACATGTCTAACTTGCCACAACTAGTGTGAAAGACTTGCATTCAAGCTCATTGTGAAAATATCAGCAAATTACTCCAAGAAATATACTAAAAGACTCCAACATTCATGTCCTTTGTGAAAATATCAATAAGCTATTCCAAGTTGAGAACACACCAAACTGTACCATGTTTCTGATGAAGAGGCAATCCACCTTTATATGTTTAACACACTTATGGAAAGTTGCACTGTTCACAATGTGTACGATAGCTTGGTTGTTACAGTATATGGATATAGGCATCTCTACAACAAACCCAAACTTTGTTAGTAGAGACTTCAATCATAAATCTATACTCAGTTTTTACACTTGATTTAGACACTACCCTTTACTTTTTACTTTTCCATGTGATAAGATTTCTACATTGAGTTTTTATCTTTTTGTCTCTAGCATAGGTAGCATCTGAGTAAGTTTCAATTCTTGGATAACCATGCTTCTTGTAGATTAACCCTAAACCTATATTTCCTTTGAAGAATGCTAGAACTTAAAGCTCCTTGCCAATGTGTTAGTCTGGACTCTTGCATGGATGAATTAAACAATCCCATTACATAGATTATATTAGGCCATGGCATACCAATTAGTTTTCTATAGTTCTTATATTAGAATGGAGGGATTTTGAACTATCAGCATGTTTTTCGATTTGCATCCTAGTAAAACCATCTATTAGAGCATGCCAAGCACATACTTCCTTTTTGAGAATACTAATTTGTTCTTCACAAAGGTAAATTCTATCTTCAAGAAATATTTTGGTCTGTCCATATCCTTTGTCACAAAATGTTCAGCCAAGTACTACTTTACCTCCATGATTCCTACTCTACAGTCAACATTATATCATCAACATAAACCAAAAGTAATCACTAAATGATCCACCACACATCTTTGAAATTCACTACTCATCACATCTTCATTGAACTTCTAAAACTAGACATAAGGGTTTTACTTTAACCCATCCATAGCTTTTTTGAGTTTATAGACTTTGCTCTCCCCTTGAGCAATGAATCTAGGGAGTTGCTTCATGTATACTTGCTCTTTTAGGTTACCATACAAGAAGCATTTTTTCTTCTATTAATTCATAGAAATTAATGATAAAACTCTAAGGGAATTGAGGTGAATAACAAAAGAGAATGTTTCAATATAATTAATGTCATATGCTTGTGTGAATCTCTAAGCTACCGAATAAAGCCTTCTATTGATCAATTGACTTGTTTGGCTTGTGCATGATTGTAAAACCTCAATTGCAACTAATGGCACTCCTTTAGGGAGGTCCACTAGTTTCTAAGTACCACACAATACCAATGTTTGTATTTCCTTATCCATGTTAGCTTTTCAATGTGGAACCTACTTGGCTTCATGACAATTCTTAGATATTGATTCTAAGGAGGGGGGGGGGGGGCGTTGTATCAACAAAATTGAGGAGAATTGAATTGGTGAGAATTTAATTCTATCTAATTCAAGCGTTTGCACAAATCCTACCTGATGAAATTCAATTCCTTCATGAAATTGAATGGAATTCATATAAAAGGGGAGGTCTGGAATTCAATTATAACCTCCCCCATTGTGAATCAAGTAGAATCCCTTCTCAAACGGACATCCTACAACCCTCATGTCTCTCAAAAAGTCTATTCCATGAATAGTTAAATTTTAAAATACATTAACTTTTTACTATTTTTAAAATTAAGACCCTATTTGTGCACATAGAATTCCTAAAAAAAGAATTCATGCAAAATAACTTTCCTTTTAACCAAATTCTTGACCCTATTTGTGTATCAAGGAAATCATGAGAAATGAATTTCCCATTATTTCCTCACCTCATGGACTCCTCATTTTCTTGACCGATCTTCCCATCACCCGCCCTCAAAAACATCCCCCTTCGTATAAACACCGAAATTTCAAATTCTGTTCAATTCTATAAGATGCACAAACACCTCTATATTGAATTCAATTCTAACTAGAAAATGAATTCTTAACAATTCATTTCTATTCAATTTTGCAAACACAAACGGGCCTTAAGGGAATGGAAAGAGAAAACCAATGGATAGTGAGATTAGGGTGATCATTAAGAAATGTAAGATGAAGAGCTATGGTATTTCATTTACTTTTTCCAAGAGCAATAGGGAGACCAAGGTCTATGGCATTGATTGGCAAATTGATGATTGCAGGCATTATATTTGATTCAAGTTAGTGGTTTTGATGTTGTATGTTGTCAATGATAAACTTGCAAGGGTTTTACTTGTGGTGGCTCAACTTCAACGAGTTATGGTAGAGGTACACTTTCAATAGTGGGTTCAAGAGACAAAATGTATGATTTTGTCTCAAAGGAAGTGACATCAACAAATACAATAGTTATACATAAGGGGATGATTACATTTAAACCCTACAACTAACAAAGACACTTGACTGACTTTGGTTCAAGTTTGTCCAACCAAAATTAAGATCTTATACAAAGGTTATACTCCCAAAAACTCTACGAAGTCAGGTAAACAACTCCCTATTTGGATAAAGCCACCTAAGAGAGAATTCACCACTTAAATGAGTGGAAAGTATATGGTTGATAAGGTAAGTAGCAGTAAGAACAGCATCAAACCATAAATGTTTTGGTACTTTCATCTCAACATTAGAGTGTACATCACATTAAGAAGATGTCAATGTTTGTATTGTGCAACTCTATTTTGTTAATATGTATGTGTACATACATAAGTACAATAATTTTGCAAATCACTTTGAACGAATTCTAAAAAATCATCAGTGCACAATTTTGGGAGTAATGGGAAACTAATTTATGATTTCATTGCAAAATTATGACTACATCAAAAATACTGTTTCTATTTTCAATCAATATACACATCATACTTTAGAATAATCAACAACAAAAATAATGTAATACTTATGACCCAACACAGAAGAAACATGGGCAAGGTTGGACATCACATAAAAATTAACTTTTTTCGCATGTGCACCTTCTGAATAACTCTGCAACCATACATCTGTAGACTAAGAGCCAAAACATGGCCTCTAAGTTGTTTGGCTAACTCTGTTCTCTGACTTCTCGTCCCATGCTCAAAAAACTGCAGTTCAGTTGACAACAACAATTTCAGGATTTGGAAATAGTAATTGAATCTGATACCTAGACATTACAGAATAATCTTCTAAATAAATAAGATGCTACCTTTTGTATGACATAATTACCAAATACATCAGTCATCAAAGCATGTGCATGAGGAAGAATCTCAGGGAATATTTCGTTTTTCTTTTCTACAGAAGCAGTCTCCAGCTTCTGTTGGATAAAACGACTTCCATACTGATCCGTGCTGAATGCAAGTAAAATAAGTATTTCATATTTCTGAAGAGTCAAGAAGTTCAAGGAAGGATATTTACAATAGGATATCAAGAATACCTGAATTCAACGACATGACCTACAATTTCTGAAAGTTCAAAGCTTCTAGCTTTGTTGTTTTTGAACTCCTCTAGAAAAGAAGATCCAAAGCCAGTTTCTCTAATGCCATTTTCAGCTGCCCGAGGTCCAAGTGATCCACTTGGATTTTTCATCAACAATGGGTAACGTAAGAGCCACTCATTAAGCCTTAGAGGATTTCCAGCACTATGAGATGAAATAATGGGTGAAGACAGTGAATTTGTTGGATATGGGAAGCCAGGACCATAAGCAGTGTTACCACGGAATCCATGACTCAAGCCAGTGGATTTTCCTTGAAATGGCATACCATATTGTAGCTCCTGTTGTGCAATTAGTGCCCCAGCATATGCCTTTCGATAAGAGACGTCCAAATGTGAAATATCTGTATAGCTCCTTCCTAAAGCATGGTCGTTAAAATTCAAAGCAGGCTGAGCTGTTGAATTGGCCCTTTGCACATACCGTCCGTGCAATGGATCCAAAGGTGGGACCTGGAAAGCCTGCCCCACTTGGTTTCCACTCCTTTCAAGATATTGTCCATCTATATCACCACACAAGGCAGAAAATGATGTATAAAAGGCAAATAATGAAAACAGGTAAATATAGAATTTGCAAATACAAATCTATGAACTGCAACACAATATCAAAATGAAAATGATCAGGAACCACCTGAATCTAGGTGATTAGTTGTTTCTGTATATTTCTGGTTCGTGAAGCTTTTAGTGTTAATTCCAGCATACCCCATATTTGGAAGTTCTGTTTTGTCATAGAGGCTGCTAGAATCAGGAAAGCCAGTGGGTATAGAAAAGGACTCCGTTGCAAATTTATTACTAGAAGATGATCCTTTTGACAGGTATCCTTGCCCATTTACAGAAAACTTGGATAAATTATTATCACTCAAGATACCATTCTGGTGATAGTGGTTTTTGTCATTGTGGACATTGAGCAAAAAATTAGGCTGACCAGTACACTCTTGATGAAGTCTGTCCCCTCCATGATTTTCTCCACTGGCCTTTTCTGCAAGATTCATACCAGATAAAGCAACTGCAATATCACCATGAGCCATAGATTTGGTGCAATCATTGGAAGGCATGTTACACTTTGCACCAATAGGAGGAAGGCATGGGCTTGGAGACCTCCGAACCAGTTGAGGGTTGGGTGTTGTGCTTCTTGGAAGGCCAAGCCCAGATGCAAGGGAATGAGAAGCTGAAGATCCAAGGCTCCTCATCCTAATGAGATGAGATGAAGCTACTGGAGATAGTGAACTATCTACAGATTCTGGTTTCTGAGTCTGCATCATGCTGCCATTGGACGTGGAAACTAGATCAACAAAATTGCTGAAAGAATCATGTCTTGTTGAACGTGACATATGAGCAGGGAGTGCAGTGGGTTGACTAAGTTCTTCCTGCATTAAACCAGCAAGATATTTGAGTTGGCAACTGGCAGTCATGTAAGGATCATAAGGTACATAATAAAGAAGTGGACACGCAACTGATAAAAAAATCAATTCCACAGTAGAAAAAGCTACAAAAAAGCCCATGCCATATTTCCACCATATGAGATTGGCCACATGAATCCTTTTCTTCCATATATTTCTATCTATGGTTAAATTACAAAAATTTAAATATTTTTCATAATTTCTAACCATGTAATTTTAAGCCTTCCTCTACTTCTTTTAATTTCTTCTACACTAATTTATTCCCCTCTCTAATTGGTGTGTTCTTTGGTCTCCTAACACTAGAGAAAGTTGCTAAACATAAATTAATGCAATTCATAACTTTCTTTTTTTTAACGCAATTCATAACTTACTGAACTTCAAATTAACCAAAGGTCTCAAGCCTGTATATATGCTAAAAGATGAAATCATGTACACCCAACAAAAACTAGTCCATACACTAAGAAGATTATTTTCTTAACACAATTGAACCACCACCTAAAAGAAGAAGAGATCAACCATTAGGCCTAGTTATGTAGGTTTCCAATATGCAATTAGACTTTGCTAGAAGGTGACCGAAAGCCATCAATGTATATAACCAGATTGGCAAATGAAAACAAATCATTGAATTGTTCTCCAGGCATTGTAGAGAGATGGCTATCAAACACTTGCCAAGCAACAAATTTAATAAGTATTCCAATATTGGGGAGTTAAAAGTTCAACTCTATATAAATTCACTTTTTTCACCATTATTTTATTATTCAAGAACTCTTGCAAGCCATGACATGATACTAACCGGATCCGGTTATGGATCCTAAAAGAGATCCACTGTTTTAAAGGGAAATTAAAGCAGAAAGAAACCTTCTTCCCATCAACCCGTACCACAGATGTCAGCCATTTCTACCATAGAGCTCCTTCAGCAAATCGGCATTGTCCAGACCTCTGGAAACCTCTTCCAATCATATTCCAGATATCCAGCAGCCTCCTCTGGTGATCTTCAAACTTCCAGTGATTCTTCCAATGATCTCCCTTCTCCAACAAGCCTCCCGAGTCCACAATCCTCTCCAGCACATCCTCCACTTTCTCCAGCATGGCCCACTCCTCCGGTATACTTTTTCAACCACTCTTCTGGTGTGCCATATCTCATTTATTTATTAAGTTTCATTTGTTTAATTATAGTTTATTAGTGTTAAAAATGATTTTTTATATATATCAGAAAATTTATATTACTAAAAAATGGTGTTAGGACAGCCTAATATGTATTTGATGTCTTGAGAAGCATGATGAAACCTAATATTCATTTCTTTCCTAACTCACACAGTACCAAAGCCTTAATCCTAATCCACTGAAATAGAAAGAAAAAACACAGAATAGCAGCAGCTAAAGGCCAGCATTATGTTCCTACCACCGCCCGCCCCCCTATCCTACACTGTTGGACCCTACTTCCATGCCACCTGGTGGCCTAATCCATCCACAATGAGAGTCTGATCCACCACCCCTTGTTATGCTCACCATATCACTTCTCTCCTCCACTATCATTGGGCATCCTAGTATACATATTAAGGCAGGTGCTAAGCTGTGATAAGGCTTTACCTTGCCTTAGTTATGTGGATCTTCTATCAGGTCTATTTAATTAAATATAGATTTTTAAGGCCTTTTAATATCTTTCCTTGCAAAAAACTTAAGTATATATTTTTGATGAAACACTACTGAAATATACATATTAGTATTATTTCAATTCATATTTTGCTTTCGTTTGAAAAAAATTATGTATTTGAATGTTATTTAACAAAAAGTAGATTGAAAAATATATATAATTATTATTAAATATGTATAAATAAATATGATATATCTTTAAAAAATAAATACTTAAATGGGTCCCTAGGTGCCCAAGCTTACCACCAGGTAGCTTGGCACCTTAACAAGTAAACTTCCTAGTGGCAACCAGGAGCTGTTCTGCAGTCAGCCATTGGTTCTCCAATGATGTGGTAGGCTGTCGTTCAGGTTATTTGTGTGTTGAAGGTGCCTAAGGCTATGTATGTGTCCTAGGTATATCATTTTCTCACAGGTTTTAGCTGGAGACACGATATTCAACCCTGTTCCATGCTGATTTCGTGGAATTCAGTTCTGTTGGCAACCAGTTCCATGTGCATTTGGGAAGATCAAACCTATCTTTTTGTCTTGGCACCCTCTTATGATACATAGCTCAAAGACCTTGATATTACTCAAACTACAAAAGTTAGATTTATGGGTAGTAGATTGGGGAAGTGATATGCTCAAGAGTGCTACAGTACTCTTTGGGTCCTGTTGAGTTAAAGAAATACCATTTTCAAAAATGACTTAGAGATTTAACCATCATTGCTATTGCCAAAATAAATTTTATAGCGAAGATAGCAATCACAGCTCTATTTTTATTAGCCACAATCTACATATATCTAGAAGCAATGGGAGGAATTTAAAGTATCATTGCTTACTAGATAAAGTGAAAGGTTCCTCTTTCTCTTTGATCCATATATTGATTATCAGCACCATCCTAGCCAAACTTAATCCACATTCCAGATATTGTGTACAGAAGGACAGATCCTTGGGATGAAGACAATGCTTAAAGCCACTTTTTCAAAAACGAGTGGATTTCAAACGCTACACTTATCGTCATGTTAGATCAATCTACAATGGTATGTTCAAGTAAAGGTCATGGTGTCCAAGGTGATTATGTTCATGGTAGATCCTTTAGTAGAGGTTGAATAGTCAATTAATGTGAGCATGTGAGAGGACAAATCACACTACTGATAGGTGTTGGCACAAGTATGATAGACCTATGGCACAGCATGCTTCTTACAAGTTGCACTAATCATTCAATTAGACAACAATTCTCTCAAATTAACTACAATGGGTTTCTTTAGCTACAAGCCAACCAGCCTACAGCTACTTCCAACTAGTCTACTAATTCAAGTACTAATACTTCGCTAATCTCTAAGGATAGTTCTTGGATGATAAGCTTCAACACCTCTTCCCACATGTCAGTACACACCACATTTTCACTCATCTTTGCCAGCAATATACGTCTCATTGTTATTTTTGATGGTTGTAGTTGTCAAGTCTAGAGTAAAGGGGATGTTCATGTATCTACCCAGATTACCCTTGGAAACGTTTTTATATACCTAACTTTCATAACAATTTTCCTTTCATTAGTACCATGAATAATTCTTTTCCATTGTAACATTTTCACCTTTCGTTGTTCAAGATCTACAGATAGGATAGAGGATTAGCTTGGGTTGTAATTTTGGGCAATATGGAACCTAATTAATCATGATGAGACATTTTATGAACTGGCATTTGTTGCCTTTGCTATCAAATCTTCTCTCTAATGGCATTATCTTGAACACTCTCATTGTAAAGCTTTAGCAAGCACTTCCTTCGGCATCTGTTGAGTTTTTTAATTGTTAATCACAACAACTAGGTAAACAACATCATGCTACCTAGATTGTTGGTCTTTGTTCGGTATTCAGAGTCCATTTAAGTTGGTTCATTGCATTGTTGTAAAAAACAGAAAAAATGGTCATTCAGACACTACTAAATGCCTTTCACCTCAATCCATTTCCTTCTTTGGAGAAATGGGAAAAAAGCCTCCATTTTTCTCTTTAAACAGCAATTTTTCTCTTTTTTTTTAGAAAAACAGCCATGTTTCCATTTTTGGTCGTTTAAATGGCCTTTTTTTATTTTTAAGATTTCAAATTTTGAGTTATTTACATTGATATAATTTCACTATTTTGTTACATTTTTATTGTTTGTAATTTTATTTATTTTTTGAAATTGAAGTATTTATTCATTAATGATAATTACACAATAAAAATAATTTTTGAAATGGTAGAGCCTGTGCCATAATCTCACTATGTCGGCTACATGAATCTATTTCTTTCAAATATTTCTATCTATGGCCAAATTTTCAGTTAAATTACATGAATTTAATTTTTTTCTCACAATTCCTAAATGGTTTCAAGTATTTTTCTACTACTTTTAGTTTCTTCTACACTAATTACTAATTTAATTATAATTTATTTTTTAATTATTTTGATGATTCTGATACTTGTATATCTCTAAATATATTTATAGTTATTCATTTTATATTTATACATTTCTTTTCAAAAAACGCACGTTTAAACCCCCTTTTTAAAAATGTTTTAATTTTTTAGCCATAAAATGTCCATCGATGTTAGGTTATTGATATGATATTTGTGTATTAAGAACTAATGAAAAGCTTCAACCTTTAGAGAATATTTGTATTTCCAGACTGACCTAGCTCATCATCACATAGCAACATTTTACTGTAAAGTCCCCATCTCCTGTCTCTGACCAAATAAGTGACTCTTGAGATTCTGATAAAGGATCATTGCCAGACAACTATTTTAACAGCTGTGTAACATCTTCAATATCATTGTCTTTTTAAGTTACATCTGAAGTTCAATGCTTATACCACTTAGTGTTGAAAGTACCCACCTTACCAAAACATCTACTTCAGGGTTGTTGGCCAGTTTATACAGTTCTGGGAAATCTTCCCAAATCTACAATTATGAATCCACAAATATTTCCTAAAAAAATCCAGTTTCCTGATCCAACCATATATTTTGTGTGTTAACCAAAAAGGCCCTGCAGGTTTAGAACATTCATCCAGAAACATGAAGTCATTATATTGACATTATTGAACCTGGTGCCATGCTTCTGATGATTCTCACCCAGAAACTGTGCTGTTCCTTTTCCCAGTATGGCAGTACCATCTCTGCTTACTTAGGAAGAACTTGTTAAAGGTTTCCAATGATCTTGTTCCAAAGGCACCACAATCCTTAAATAGACAAGCCATTTTCCAATTTACTAAATGCAGTCCTTTATAAATCTAGTGTGATTGTCCCTCTAAGACAGATACACTTGGAATGTACATTCCGCTTTATCAATGAGGAACCACCGGTCTCTAATCCTAAGACTCTTCAATGTCAATTGTAGCCTTGGGTAAGCAGGAACACCAAACTCAATTTTACAATTCAGAATTGATGTCAATCTAACTTCTTCATAGTCAGTCCACAAGTCTAAATAAAGGAGTAGGATTTGTATTAGGTCGATAACCAATCATAAAAGCTTGTCAACTCTTAATAAACATGAATCTTAAAAATAATTCGTTCAAATGTAACTCTCTTAGAGATGTATTGCACTACACCATAAATGCAATGAAAAAATACAAGCCCTAGATGTAATTCTTTGCATTGACACCTGAATACAGATGACATTAATAAAGGTTCTTACACCTTAATAGAAGAATGTTGGTAAAAGAAAAGAGTCTAAAACACCAAAATTAGACTTGGGACTTAAAATATAAAAACCTTGACGAGTAAAAATATAGAATTAGTGGGTATAATGACATGAAGAAAAATTAGCATATTGTGTTTACAAGAAACTAAATGGGTAAGAGAAAAATCTAGGTTAATTGAGGATAGTAGTTTTAAATTGTAGTATACAAGAAAAGATAAATGTAAAAATGGAGTTCATATGATATTTAATAAAATTTTAAAAGATGAAGTTGTTGAGGTGATATGGATAGAAGATAGAATTACAACGATTGAGCTTGTAATAGAAAATGAGAGTCAATATAGAGTGTGTTCACGAGCAACTTTTTTCAATTCTCAAAATCACTCTCAACATCATTATTACTATATAGATTCCAACTATAAACTTTTATCATCCAAATTATTATGCAGTTTCAACTTCGTTCATGAAACTAGTTCCAGCTTTAACTCTTTCCAACTCTCAAAGTTGAAAAAAACTGCTACCCATAATTAGTACATATGCTCTACAAGTAGGTTTAAGAGAAGCTATTAACCAGGAATTTGGAAAATATTTAGGTAGTTTACTTCATGATTTACCTATTAGTGAAGAACATTTTATTGGTGAAAATTATAATTAGCGTACATGCTCTATAAGTAGGTTAGGAGAAGCTATGAAATAGAAATTTTGGGAAGATTTAGAAAGTTTACTTCATGATTTAAATATTATTGAAAAACATTTTATTGGAAGGGATCTAAACAGACATGCAAGAAAGGAAAATATAGGATATAAAAGAAAACATGGAGGATTTAGTTTTGGTAATAAAAATGAAGTGGGAAATTCAATTTTAGATTTTAACGTAACTTGCAAACTTTTAGTAGCTAACACTTATTTTAGAAAAATAGAGGAGCATTTAATTGCATTCAAAAGTAGCTCAAACGTTAGTCAAATAAATTTTTTATTTTCTAGAAAAATTGATCAAAAAATGTGTAAAGATTGTAAGGTTATTCTAAGAGAAAATTTAACTACACAACCGTTTTGTTAGTATTAGATGTTAATATCAAGATTAGAAACAGAAAGAGTAAAATACATAAGAACTCAAGAATCAAAATTGTGTGTGTGTGTGTTCACATGGCACTCAAACATCTTAGCTTACCACTAAGGCACCTTGGCACCTTAATAAATATGTTATGTTACCTGAGCATTGAGCCCTAGATGCCACTCCTGAAACTTGATGACAAGAAGTTAGGGCTCAAGAAGACGTTCACAACAAGCAAACTCGTTATGCAAAATACAACGAATAAAAGTTTCCACTACATTATTGACCATACTCCTACCCAATAAAAATTGAGTTCAAAGAAATAAATAGATGACGGAACATATTGTAGTATTCCCACCACAAATTTGTCGGATTCCTAAACCATAAAATAAATGATAAAAATCTACCAGTTGTATCAAGCATACCATAAGAAGGTGGAACAGAATATTGTACCAGAACAAATTTCCATCATACATATTTCCACGCGTAAAATTTTCTAAATTTAAGGAGCAAAAACCACCTGAAGAACATCGGCAAAACTCTTCCTTCGTGCTGCCAACTCAAAACCTGTGGAGCCATTACTCCCCCTATCATTCCACTCTGCTGTTTCAGGCTGAACGGAGTTCCTAGGTACGCCCCCCATCATTCTCAAATCCCTCTCCCGATCACGTGCGGCTGAAACGCCAGACTGCAAAGAGAACAACGAATTTCTCCCCATCATCTCTCCCTTCCTCCAATCACCAAGCACACCATCAACGCGGGAAAGCTTCGCCCCCGGCCCAACCCGCTGCGCCACACTCCAATCCTCCCTCGAGAGCGCGGGAGGCGGAAGCCTCGGACTGCGATTCTCGTCGGAGCAAAGGTAGGCTAGATACGCGGGATGGGATCTCATCTCCTCCTCACATGCCAGACCCCCACCGACAGCACCTTCACCCACCCCAGGGCTTCCCAGCAGACCACGTACGGCAGTCAGCGACCCCTCTACCGTCGGCGGGGCGCTGCCGCTCCTCTGGATGTCGACAAACGCCCTTCCGCCGCCAATCCTTTGGTGCGCCAGCGGCGGCGGCGATGACGGCAAATCCCGGAGCAAGAAATCGATGTCCCTCTCGAAGTGCTCGAGACCGGCGTTGTCCTCCTCGTCCTCCAGCTCCGACGGCGACATGGAAGTTAGGTGTGTGTTACCGAACGGAAGGCGATCGGATCGAGGGATGTCGCCACCAGGCGGGATCAAACCGGCATGGGAGGGGAGGGCGAGGCGGTTACCAGAGCAGCACCGACCAATCGAGCGAGCGAGCGCGAGGGACTGGGGAAGTGACGATGCGGCGACGGGGCTGGAGGGACGCGCAGGGATGATGGGGTTGGGACACGAGGGGGATATTTGATTTTTTTTTTCTTTGTTTTACTTGCCTAAATGGGAAAAAAAAATCATATAATTACATGATATTTACACAATTGCCCTCCCGTAATTACAAAAAAATTGAATCTAGGTTTCGTTGGTTTAGAAAGTTGAGTTATGCTGTCAAACGAAATTGAATTTTACGATGAATTGAGATAAAAAAATTTATATAAGAATTTTGTATAATAACGATAATAACGTAAAAGTTTGTGTGAAATTATAGTTAAAATTAAAAGATTATTGTCAAATCAAACTTCAACTTTAAAGACTTTAAATCCCTATACATTATTATTATTACACAAACTTCTATGTACAAGTCTTCGTCACATAATTTACTAGGTAGTTTCAATATTATTTATTTCTCTACTTTTAACTTTAGCTCTTTATAATTATTGAAATTGACTGTATAATAAGTAAAATCGAAAATAAGTGCACCCTACATTCCAAATCCTCAACCTTAAATTCCAACATTATTATATTTAAAGTAAAATTTACCTATTTAAAATATAGATGGAACATGGAGGTGTATCTCGTAAAAGGCATTAATATAATGAATGAGTCTACTTTAATTATGAGATTTAGAAATGATCTGTATCTTTGAAAAGTATAAAAAATGATAAATTATATTCCTCGTCATTTTTTCATAGTTTCCAAATAAACAAACCCTCCTAAATTTTGAGTAGGAAAATAATAAATAAAGGCATAAAAAGCTTATATTATCTGTATAAATCTTATTTGATGTAATTGTTTGCTAATGAGTTAGCCAAAGTTATACTAAAATATTATGACACAGAGACTTGTACTTGATCATATATTTAGTTTCATTGTTACATTCTTCATCTTCTTCTCATTAAGCGATTTTATTTGCTGTAGCGATGACAACAAAGTGGGTAGTCATTTTAAGGTGGAGCAAATGATCTATCATGACAACTACCGTGTGCAGTTGAAAATACGGTGAAAGCCTTGATGAAAGCGAGCTCTCCATCAATAAGTATCTACTCTCAAATTAGCACAACCACAAGAATTTATTGATGTGGTAGACAGGTGTTTGATGGCAATCAACCTCCTTGACAAGCACAACACAGAACACATAGTCAATGACAACCAAAGCAACATTTGAGTGATGTTTATAATTTTGAAATTAACGAAAAGTAATAAAAAATTTAACTATCATTTTCTATAATTTCACAATAATTTCGAAAACACAAACACGATAACATGTCACGTGGGAGCACACTAAGCATGTGTGGTGAGTGGAATGTGCGTTGAGCAGGTACTCCCCCATGGTGAGCACACTGCACCCTTAGATCATTGGATTGATGCCACAATCCATCAAAAGTTTGATTGAACTCTTGTTACTATGTAACTTGTTTCTGTTTGATAAATTTACTATAAAACTCTAAAAAAATTTCACAGTATATGTAACTTAAGCTACGTTATCAAATGAGACCCAAGTAGAGTCTGCTCGCTTAGAAATGGTAATCACATGCTGATACTTGCCATTCCATCCATCCAATCCTGCCATTTTTGCTTCTCTGCCCTCAAGCACACTGAAAAATGCCCCACCCATCATGGCAAAGTAGCAGTGGAGTGTGTGTGCATGTCCAATATGTCCTTCACATTGGACATGGGTGCATTGTTCAATATGCCCTTGATCTTGTCCATGTTCACCTTTATTCTCCCATGATTGGGTGATCAGATAGCATAGGCAATTGCTGATCACACCTCCAAGATGTATTTCTATTCTCTACTTACTTCTATATAAACTTTTTGAAAAAAAACTTCATTCCCTGCTGTGGAGCCAAGAATTTATCTTTTAAAAAAAAAAAGGCCCTGGCAGCATACTTAAGGAATGGTTGAATTAGACTGCTAGAGTGAAATTCTACAAGAGAGTCAAAAATCACCATAAAAATTAACGCAAAAAAACTCTAATTCACATAAACCTGCATGAGATTCTTGTGAAATCTATATAAAATATATATATACATATAATGATTACAATTAAATCTAAACTATCTAATATCAGAAAAATACTTAGCAACAGCTTTTGTCATCAAAATCAAGGTGGTCATCCACACTTCAAACGACTAACACAAAGAACTGGGCAAGAGAAGACGCAAGAGAAAATACATAATAAGGTTTCAAGCACTGTTCAATTTGGGGTGGCATTGGACTTGTTTGGAATGGACGAGTTCAGATAGAGAGATTGTCACAGTAAGATGTACTTCAGGGATACGATAATAATAAAAAATCCCATTGCATTACTAATATTATAAACTGAATCACAAATGACAAGTGTAGAAAAATCGAGGCATATTCCAAAAAAAGTAGTGACCAAGATATTCATCTCGACAGTTCCATCAACCTTCCTCCCAGTCAATTTCATCGTCTTCATCTTCAGAAGCATTTGCCGGAACATTTAGATCATTTAGTTTAACCACCTCGTTTGCAGCACCTGCAATATCATAAAGTGTGTATCACACAAGTCCCAAAATTGGAAGGGGGTTATCCACATATCCCAACCTAAGACTCTATGCTTCTTCTTCATTCATACCATTTTTTTTTTTTTCCATCGATTGATGAATATGTTTCAGTTGTGATTGTCAATTTTACAATACAGTTGATGAACATGTTACAGTAGAAGTTACAATACAAGAACCCCATTGTTGTGAAATATGATTTCAGACACTTCTATAATTCTGGATCTTGAAATAAATTTATGAAATCAAAATAATCATTAAAGTTTCTTTAGCAAGAAAACTATAGATGTCATGGTGCAAACAGATGTGCCATCAAGTTTATTTTGTGTGTGGTCATTGATTCAGAAAACAAATACATTAAATGCAAAACTTTGCGCTTATCTGCTAATTCAATAAAGCTGACATAAAAATCCAACGTGCCAAATTAATCGACTCTAGCTTCCATTTGGGTTGGAGAACAACTGAGCAACCATAGATTTATCAGAAAAAAGAGTTTGCCAATCATACCACCAGTTGAAGCTTCTTCCCACTCTACATTGTCTTCTTCTACTTCCTCTCGCTTTGCTTTCATGCCAATTCGACGTTCAGAACTTTGTTCAAGAGTTACATTTGAGAGATTAGCTTCTTGCTGCAATTTTCTTGCAGCTTCTGCTTGTTCTTGCTGCCTCTTGAAGTATGCAGCATAATATGCCTTAATATATTCATCCTAGAGGAGATGAAATGCATTTTTTTTCAATTATATTTCAAATAGGAAAACATAGCAAATCAAATTGTTGCCTATTTTAGTGATTCATATACCTGGATAGTCTTATCGTCTTCCTTCTCATCTTTTGGCTTCTTCTCATCTGGTGTTGAACTGCCCCCACTCTTTAAGTCATCAAATTTGACCTCACCACGTTGCTCTCTGGTGAGGCTCATCCCTTCCTTGATCATCCATGGAGGCAAAACTTTCAAGGATGCGGTTGTATCACCTACATTATTATTATCATCCTTTACTTCAGCACCTGATAAATCAACTTCAACCTGAAAAACCACTGAAATTTGTTAAATACTTGAATGGACAAAAACACCAAACACAACTACTAAGTTAAGCAGTCTCATATTTTTCGGAAAAAAAAAAAACTTAGTTAAGCTTTAAAAGACAACAATTTAGGACACGTTTGGATCTACTTCTAGGGCTAGCTTCTGGACTTCAAACGTTTTGAATTGTCAAAACGACATCAAAATCAATGTCAGCATGATAATATGAACAAAAGGAGATTTCTTTACCATATTTACACTGATATGACTTCAATTGACATTGCAAAATTTTACCAACACGTTTTTTAAACTTACTAAAGTCCAAAATATGAAATTAAAGTTGAATTCCTTGAATAGTACAAGAAAATTATGTTTATCATGTAAACATCCTAAGAAGATGAGCGAAAACAGTAAAATGATAAGGATAGAATCCAATAACCAAAAAAAAATCTACTGCTTTTACTATTCAAAAAAAAACAAAAAATTTCTCTCTCCTGATCCTGTGGGACTTTTTACATGTGATTTTCACTTCAATTGTTTGGAAACGGAACCAGCCCCAAAATGGAGCAGAAACAAAAAAGAAGCTGAGAACCATTTTGCCAAACCGACCCTTAGTCTAGTCCTGATCCTAAGGCTATTTAAGTATTTTAATTCAACTCTAGCTTCCTTTGGTTGGGACTTGGAAGAACAATTGAACAACATAAACTAACCAAATACACATGTCAGCACATTGTAGGATATCAATCCAAAATTTTCACTTTTACTCTATAAGTTTTTAAGCTGCCTGCCCTATTCAACCAATGATCAGTCTGACCACTAGATCTGCAACATGCTCCACCAGGAAGGGCTGTTTCATGTATTTGCTTTAGTAAATAAATATTTTGAATTATTAAGTTGTGGAAGTAAATAAGTGAAGTAGGGAATAAGTGATTAGCTAAACTTTTTAATACAATATTAAAGACAAACGGTTGTCAGGTAAATGGAGAAAACTCTTTAATACTTATATTAGTTCTAAGTTAGAGTATGGATTTTTAATGTGAGGTATTCATAAACTTTAAAAAACATTGGATAATAGATAATAAAATATTAAACATTTTTCTTCCTTTTTTCACCTTTTCATAATTCCTTTTATTTTTTTAATTTTTGATTTTTTTTAAACTTCCACCATCTTTTTTTATACTACCCTTCTCCCCTTCTCTTTTTTTTTTTTTTTTTAAACACTTGCATGTGCTTGACAGGAACTTTTTTTTCCTCTCTTTTCTAATCTTCTCCTTCGTCCTCTCCCCCTTTCCCCCATCTCACTTAGTACCATAATGGGTGTAGCAACAATAGACAAAAGAAAAATGGATCGTGTTAGCAAAGGAGATTCACTAGAGAAGCCATTGCTAGAGAAGCCATAGGGAGCATCGTCATGGAGGGAGAGAGTGATGGAAACCACCATGAGGAGAGGATGGCAAAGACATGAGAGGACAAGGCAATCGCTGCAAAGAGTCACGACAAAGGAGTCACTTGTAGTTAATGCCACAACGGAGTTGCCTCTTTTGTGCGTGATGTTTGAGCAACAATCAAATTGCCTTGACTCTTTGTGCATGGGTGCCTTCGACAAGCCAAAGTTGCTGGACGGAAGAGTATACCTAGTGGAGTGTAAGATAGAGAGAGAAAGAGATTGGAGTTATTGCAAGTGTATACTTCAAAGAACTTATACCCTACCACATAAATGCCCATTTAGCTTGCCATTGTCAAATCAGGTCTATCTCTTGCTTCATATAAAATTAGTTGTCCATTTTCTACCATCCATTAAACATTGGATCCTCATCTTAAAAATCTTAATATATGAATGCAAGATCAATCATTTGTCCTCTCCTTCCTAAACATGTTTTAGTTGAAACCTCGGGTAATAATAAACAAAGACCAAATTGTTGAATCTCGTGAGAGGAGATTATGGTGTGATTAGATTATTAATGATGGATTACAACACACATAGACATGTCAACTAGGTCATGCCTAATTATGCTAGCATAGCTTGACACATTCAAATTGTGTCGTTGATTGGCATAATATGGTTTGGTGGGTCGTACCTAAGCCATTCCACAGTGGTCTTGTGTCGTGCTAGTACAACACATGGCATGATCAAAGAGAAGGACGTGGGAGGGAGTGGGGGAAGGGCAAGGGTGGAGCAACAAAGGGTGAAAGGGTCGAAGACAAGAGGCGAGAGGTTGTCGAGGCAAGGGTGAAGGGTGAGTCAGTGAGGGTGAGGCCACGACTCATGAGGGAGGGGAAATGTGAGATCACAAGGGCCAAGGGTGGAGGGGTGGGTAGAGCTGCATTGCTGCGAAGCCGAAGGGTGAAGGGTGAGGGTGAGGTGCAAGCTTGCAAGGGGAGAAGGGGAGTGCATAAGGCGGAAAGCAATGGTGTAAAGGAGGGAAGAAGAAGAATGGGAAGGGGAAGAAGCACGACCTAGGCACAACATGAGCCTGAATGAGGTTGTGTCCATGAGTCATGCCTCATGTCGTGCCTTACAAGAAAATGAGTCATGCCAACACATCACGACCCATTGACATGTATAAACACACACATATATATAAGGAATGGTAAAGATCTATTTGGATATTTAGGTAAAGATCCATTTACCCATTCTTCGAAACCCTAACTCCACACTCCCTTTCAAGTCGAAAGATATATATTTATGATACCCAACTTGTTACAAAGGTTTTCAAATACACTACAACTCAACCCTTTAATGAGAATAGGATGGCATATAAGGAGTTGAAATTATCCCTTTTATAAGTAGATCACAAACATAGAGGTAGTCAATTTCAATATACTTGATGTATTTATGAAAAGTTTCATTCTATGCAATATATATATCTATTTGGTTATCACAGTGCATGGGCATTGATTCTTGAACTTTCACTCCAATCTCACTAAGGAATGATTTAAGCAACATCATTTCATAAGTTGTCTCTCCCATCAATTTATACTCCACCTTAGCACTAGAACGAGTATTTCATTTCTTATTACACTAAGTGATTAGACTTCCACTTTTATTTAGATCAATTCATTCACTAGAGAATGGGTGAATAATGAGTTGGTTAATTTTACAAATTAAAATAAAAGCAATATACAGAAAATAAAGCACACCAGAAATTTTTAAGTGATTTCCAACAAGGGTATGTTCACCTTAAAGTTTAAGAAATTTGAACATATTCTAATCTACTATAATAATTAGAATCATAACTAGTGCTTTTACAGTTCAACATTAACCTATACAATTTATATATTTAAGATCGAACACACCAACCAACAAAAAACTACGTGTTTAAGATCAAACACACCAACCTACAACAACCATGTATTAGAGCATGAACACACAAACCAACCTTGCAACACCTGTGTTTAAGGTATAACACACTAACCAACCACTCCTATGTGTTTGAGGTCAAACACACCAATTTACACAACCTACACTAATGTTTTCTAATAAAAACACTCCAAACCAACTACTCCTTAATCCCAAAGGAGTACCTTTACAATTAATCCTCACACAACAAAAAATTGCAATTACAACTTACAAACTTTGAGATTGCTCTAACTTTAGTGAACATGCAAAAGTAATGAATGCAGATGATCTATCTTCTAAAATTGTGAACACAGGAGCAAGTGTCTGAACTTTTGAGTGCTTGAATACCTCGACTTCGTGTATCAAAGTTGGTGTATAAGAGTGTTATCTAAGTGTTTTCTAAGTTCCCTATAAAGATGTATATGTAATTGATTTTCAAGGGTGCACTAGCAACTAGTTTCATTTACAGAACAAACTAACAGTTTGATGAAACGTTAATCCATTTCTGTAACAGCTAGTATGCTTAAGAGACAATGAATAGTTTTTAGGCAGATAGTTGATCCATTAATTTGGCCTGAAACTCTAAATCAATTTTTATGCAAAATGAACTAATGATTTTTCAAATCGTTAGTCAATTTTAGTAATGACTAGTTTTCTTGAGGGATGACTTAGGCTAGATTCTCAGTGAAAATCTGTTAACTTAGCTCGAAAATCTCTGACATAACTTATATACCAAATCGTTGGTCCATTTCCTAATACCAAAGAAGTTTTAATTATAGTTATACCACTCAACATACCATCTTAGAAAAATAGGTTCAAAATGAAAAATAGCCAGCCCTAGGTATGTTAATCACATCGCTTGGTGTCACCGCTCAATATAGCAAATGCACAATACCTAAGGCATAGAAATCTTGATGCATCATCTGATTACACCGTTCGGTATACTAGTGTGACGATGCATATACCAATTTAATGTACAATATCTCGATGCATCGTTCAATCACATTAGTCAATATACCAGTATGATAATACCTATAACCTGTTGTACAACGCATGTATACTGATCTAACAAATCCAATGCATACATACATTGGAACAACAATATCTTTCCTTCTAAATATGCAAACTCAAATCTCAAAAAATATCTTGGTTTACTCATATCCATTATGGCAAAAGAATGTTTGAAAATATGTTTTTGTCTTTGTAATACCCACAACATCACTTCTAGTAATAAGAATATCATCAACATATACACTTAAAATAACACAACTATAGTCACTCATTTTTTAAAAACAAAGTGGTCCATAACACAATATCAAAAACCTCCACTAAGAATTACCTAACTAAACTTTTGAAACTATGCACACAGGCTTTATTTAAGTTCATAGATAGTTTTCTTCAGCCTACATACTCTATTCTCCCCTTAAGCAACAAACCTAGGAAGTTACTCCATATAAACTACCTCAAATAAATCACTGTAAAAAAAGAAACACTTTTAACATCAAGTTGATGAAGCACCCACCAACTATTAATTACAATTGAAAGCACACAAAAGGAATTAAGCTAAGCAACAAAAGAGAAAATCTCAACATAGTTAACTCTCTAGGCTTGATTAAAGCCACTGGTAATAAGGCGAACTTTATATCTAAAAATTGACTTATCAGGCTTGTACTTAATGGTGGAAACCCACTTACACGAAATAATTCTCGTATCAACAAGACAAGATACTAACTTCCATGTGCCACGAAACTGGAGTGCATCAACTTCATCATCCATAACTGTTTTCAACATGGTAGTTGCAAAGTCTGCAAATAAGTGATTCATCCATAAGTGCATCTTTACATCCCTAATTTGTTCCTTCTTTTCATATGTATCTAATTGAATGTACTCCAATTTCTTTCACATCCAAATGTTGATGTTGTCTATGATAAAATTTTGATGATAATCTACCATAAGTTTGAAGTGTTCATGCTATGCACCATCTACCAATCACCAATCGTTGCTTTTTCCAACAATTCTATGGCTTCTGCCTACATGTCCACTACCACTGTTACATTTCCATCTCATACTCCTACCTTTGCTTTGCATTTGCTTTCTTCTCCAAGCTTAGGTCTAGTTTGTCTGATAGTGACAACTTATTCTTCTCTATTTCTGACTATGACACAATCAAGAAGATAAATTATATCCTCATCACCGTCAACAGGGATAGAGGTGGGACCCTTGCCTTGGCTTGCTTCTTCACCTAAAAATATACTTCAAGATCTCTCATCTTACCTTATTTGCTTTGCTTTCTTCAACAATAATATGCTTCAAGAAGATAAATTATATCCTCATCACCGTCACCAGATTGAAAACAATAAATTGGAGTGAGGTATTGTTCTCAATCTAGTGGCTAATTGAAGTTCTCTAGCAAGAGATGGAGGCAGATCCAACAAAGAAAATGCAACTCCATAGAGATACTCTATTCTTCCAGCAAGATGCTATATGTGAAAGCAATGAAAATCAAGTGGAAAGCAAAGGCAATGCCAGAATGGGAGGAGAAGGTAGGAAGAGCTATTTACATGACATGGCTACAAATGCAAATGTTGATGAAATCAAGAAAACTTTACCAGAGGTGGTGGATGACATGAAGCCAGGAGCTCTGAATGGTTAAGGTGGGGTATCCACTCCATTAGCTCAACGAATAAAACAAGGTGGGCAATGACATTGGAGTCCTCATTGGCCAAACTTGTCTCCTCCAATACCATAGCAACAAGGAGTAGGAAGGGGGTGGGGTAGCAGGGAGGTAGCGTGCAAGGGTAGTAACAAAGATTGGGGGTAAACACTAAACAACATTTTTTAATTTTTAAAATCAAGTACTAGTTAATAAACGATTTGGATTAAAGACCTCAAATCATCAAGATGAGATCCAACCTCACCTGATAATGTCTCTCTCTATGTAGATACAAACACATATATATAGCAATTATTTAAACTTACTAATTTCTAAACAACATTGAAACAAATAAATAATTGTAAGATAACATAAAAATATAAGTGTAATAATGCTAATATATAGTTGAGCAATATACATTTGAATAATTATGTATATTTCACTAAAATTCTATAAAAAATATTTTTTTGAGTTCTAATACAGGAAAAAAATTAAAAATATATATTTAATTAAATGAATTTGACAAAAATCTGATTAATTAAAACAAGGAGTGACCAAGTCATCCATGGACAGGTAGGCATCCACTCAAGTATAGTAAAATCCAAAATTGAATTTTCTTCATTTCTATTATCATACTCAAATTCTTCATGATTCCCTCCATAGCTTCAATTCCATTTTCCAACATGATGGTGTAGATTTCCTCCAATAAAGAGTTGTCTAACTGATAAGCCTTGAACTAAATCATCCATATCTTCCCTTTTTTAAAAAAAAAATTAAACCTAATTATAGTGCATATGCACTAATAAAATTAATTATTGATTCACCAATTACAAGTTTAATCATTATAATTCTACCAACCACTTTTTTACCTCAATAATTTCAGGATTTACACTTTTATCAACTATCATCCAAACTCCATTCCCATGTCTACCTTTTACTCTATGCAATAATTTATAACTACTATCTTGAATTTACTCAGATTTTTCCAACCGTCTAATCTCTTGCAAACACATTATTTAATTTTTCATTTCATCAATATGTCAACCATCTCCACTCTTACCACTCAAGAATCCTGTACTCTTTATAACTAGTGCAATTTTAATGCATTGTAGTTTTAAGTTGTTAAAACCTCAATGGAAATTGCATAACTACACCTGACCATAAAATGCTACTAAACCTAAAAACTATTCTTCTCACATCCCAACTACTTGCAATGAAAAGACTGAATATATAAAGGCAGTGGATGCTATATAAAGTTAAAAATCTAAACAAACAACTGAAAGAAAGGTACCCTTGTTTCACCCAAAAATGGCATTGAAGTTCCACCATATCCTTGGCCTTGAGAACTTCTGGATAAGTCATTCACACCAGAGTTGCTATTTGAAATCTGGCCAACAGAATTCCTGGCTTCCCACGCTTGAAGACTTCCAAACTCTGGAACAGGCAAATCTTTTACTCTAGCAAGCTGTTGTGTCAACGGTTTTAGTTGTTCCTGAAACCACAATATTAAAAAATTTACAAACGTCTCCTATTAATCTAGAAATTTTTTCATAAAGTTTCCATAAAATAATGCTTCGGAAAATCTTGAGTATAATTGTTACAATTTATAAATCACCATATATAAATGTTAACTTTGCATGAAAAAAATACACGGTGGTAAATATAAACTTCTTGACCATTTGCTAAAAGCTCCTGAAACTGAGGTTGTATTTTGTTAGAAATCACTCACATAGTCATCATGACGTAGAGGTTCCTCAATACACTTTTTTCATATTTTTTCATCCTATCTCTAAAGTTTGGCATGGATTTCGAAATGCAAAAAGTTTTTTGTTGTTTGATGAATACAGCTACAAGAACTACTTTTTCTCACATCCAGTGTCAAAAAAGCTTGCACCCAACGTAGCCTGAATAGCAAGTAGCAAAATCATACATGACACTAGAAATTTGGATACACCATGATTTGGGCCTTAGAAATTCAATAATTTACAAAATGTTAGGATTCAACCCAGCTTGGAGACAACATTAAATAAATAATATATTTGAATAAAAATATTAAAAGGTTTAAATAACACATTTAAATAACAACAAATATGCATATAACTCATACGTGGCATGATACTATAACAGTAAAATATGCATAAAAAATATCAAAAGAGATATCATATTGCTTAAGTAATGTGTAACTGAAAATATTTTGTCAAATCCTTCTAATCTCAATGAGTCAACGTTGTATCTGAAATGAATTCATATTTTACTTGGGATGCCTTGAGAAAGGATGAATGTTAAGACAATCAGAGATAAGTCTAAAGATGATTTGATAAGGGATAGAGTGGGATTCACAACTATTAGGAGAATTAATTAATGATATAGGTGAGATTAAAAGAAATAGAGGAAGACCAAAAACTACTTGGTTAAAAATAATAATAATAAAAGATTTAAAATTACATAATTTATTAGTAGATAGGGAAATTGTTGAGAGTTATGCTATTTATTATATGGGTATTAGGATCCACTTAAGTAGCAATTTATGTAAACCCTCTTGTAATGGAATACCCTAAGTACTCTTTCTTTTTCCCTCTCTTTCCACTTGGTATCAAAGGCACCGGCTATTCATTCATGTGCCATCTCCTTTCCCCTCCCTTCCCTCTCCTTGCACAACCTTCAATGGAGCCTTGTGGGTGTCCCTGCATCGTCCAATGATGTTGTCGACCTCTGCCCTTGTCGACACCTCTACCCTAGTTGTGTCCACTATTTCTCAAGGTTGGTCGTCAGGTGTGTCACAATGGAGCTCGTGGGGTCACTCACACACTAGTAACCAAAATAGAGAGCCCTACATATGCTGTGGTCGTTGCAATCATCCATCAAATAGGTGCTAGGACAAGTTTGGCCATCTTTCAGTGGCAGCCCACGTTGCCATTGCTACCCCCTCCTCTATCCAGTTTGCTGTGGTGGCCCCTATTGAATCGTCTTTAGCATCCTTGCCCTCTTCATCCATGATGACCATTACACAAGAGGACTTTGATGAACTTCAATTATTTAGGACTCAACAGAATGCTTCTACCTCTACTAATCACATTCTTGCCTCGGGTATTGCAAAATTTTCTAAATGTTCTAATAATCAACGGATTATATATTCTGAAACTTCTAACCATATTTTAGATAATCTCTCTCTTTTTACATGCCTTTCCACTACATCGTCCCTCAAATCTATCACCCTTGCAGATAGATGGTCTTGTTCCAACTCAAGTTTCAATGTTGCTTCTCCTATTTTGGACATTACCCTTAAAAATGTTCTATATACTTGAATTTCTAGTAAATTTAATTTCCATAAAATCCATCACTAAATAACTTTGTTGTCTTGTCTATTTTCTTTCTTCTTGCTATATTTTTTAAGATCTGAAAATGGGGCAGAGAATTGATTTGGGCCTTAAGCATGGACGCGATGTGTATGAGATGGTAAAAGAGATGCCTCTCCAAGGCTCCTTGCTGTTGTGACTCATGGTTACAAGTCTCTTTTATGGCATCGACATCTAGGGCATCCCTCCTTTTCCAAGCTTCAAGCATCCTTACCTTCCCTTCCTATTCATCTAGTTGAGTGTCGGTTTTATATCATAAGTAAGCAATTTCGTGTTATCTATACCAATCAAGAAACATCTGTTGTGTCTTCTCCATTTGAGTTATTACATTGTAATATTTGGGACCCCTTACAGGTTGTCTATTTCTGGATTTCATTATAATGTAGTCTTTGTTAACGATTTTTCACGTGTGCCTTGACTATCTTTGTTAAAAAATCGTCAATATTTTGTCAATATACTCACTTCATTTTTGAATGAAATCCAAACCCAATTTAATGTTGTTCAAAAATTATTCCACACTGATAATGCATTAGAATTTCTTCATTCTAATGTGTAGTCGTTATGTGTTTTTCATAGAATTCTTTTATCAGACCACTTATGCTCATTAAAATAGTGTTTTTGAATGCAAGCATCATCACCTTTTTAATGTTGTTTGCACACTAATGGTTAAAAAGCATGTTTCTAAGTACTTGTGGTTGGATGTGGTTGCCACTACTTATTATCTCATCAACTGAATGTCTTCTTCACCTCTAAGGGGAAATGTTCCCGTATGGCATCTCTATCCAAAGCGTGACCTCTTTACATTGCCTCCTCAAATTTTTGGTTGTATTGCGTTTGTTAAGAATCTCATTTCAGGTCTTGATAAACTTTCACCCTGATCTATTAAGTGTGTTTTTGTTAGATATCCTCAGTTGTAGAAAGGATATCATTGTTATTATCCTCCTATTCAGCATTATCTTGTGTCTGCAAATATTGTCTTCCTTGAGAGTACCTAAAATTTTTCAAGTCTTTGAGGGCCCTAAACTATCCTATGTCATGTCCAATTCTAGTGGATCCTGATGTTTTAACACCCCCCCCCCTCGACCCTATCACCTATTCCTACTCCTATGTCTTTGTAAGTCTACTAACGTTATCGCACCCCTGTCATTGATGCTCCTCTACAGGCTCAAGCTTCTCCTCCTATTACAAATCTAGGTCCCTCAAACCTTGACCTACCCATTGCTTTGCGGAAAAGTACTCACTAGTCCTTCATCTTATTTTTAACTTTGTTTCCTATGCTCATCTTCATCTTACCTATCATCGGTTTGCCATCTCACTTTCCTTAGAATCTATTCCTACAGATTATCAAGAAGTGCTTACCCTTCCACATTAGAAGTTTGCTATGTCACTTGAGTTGTAGGCCCTTCGTGATCATGGCACATGCCCGCCTTCTACTCCTGTTGTGGGCAACAAGTGGGTGTTTGCTATCAAGCGTAATCTTGATAGGAGTATTGTTCGTTACAAAGCTCACTTAATGACTCATGGCTTTATTCAAACCTACGGTATAGATTATAAGGCTACCTTTGCTCTTGTGGCTTGCTTAAACTCCATTTAGATACTTCTCTCCTTAGTTGTCACCCATGGATGATTCTTGGCTCAACTTTGATGTTAGAAATGCTTTCTTATATGGTGATCTTAGTGAACAAGTATATATAGAGCAACCACTTGGTTTTGTTGCTCAGAAGGAGTCTCAAGTCTATCTTCTTCAAAAAGCCATCTATTATCACAAGCAAAGCCCACACACTTGGTTTGCCAAGTTTAGTACTACTCTCACCTCGTGGGAGTTCAAGAAATGTGTGGTGGAATAGCAGGATCAGTAAGTGGCGTTTAAGGCAATGGATCAACGGTAAGTGTGAAGGAAGGGGATGAGAAATAGGAAGCATCCTCCAACAATACCACGACAACAACGAGAACAATAACAATGATATCCTTTCCAAGTACAAGAGTAACCAACAAAAACATACTTATGGATCTGGAAGAAAGTTTATCAAAGTTTAGAGCAAAATGTTTGACAAAGACCATACAACCAAACAACTTTAAAGGTAAAGGAAATAATTCCTAGTTGGGACAAAGTCGCTGAAAAGGAATATCTCCCATTAAGGGTATAGAGGGCATGCAATTAATAAGATAACAAGCAATAGAAAGGGAATCAGAGTACAAATGTCATAACAAATTCATCATAATCATTAGGGTATAAGCAACATCAAGAAAATGATGATGCTTACACTTTGCAACCCCATTTTGAAGGCATATAGTCTAATGTAAAATATCAGATTGTTCACAAAGAGAAATAACATCAGAATGAGAAAACTCTAAAGCAAAATAATTTTTGGGTTGAGGCCAAACTAATTTTAAGTTTCATTAAGAAAAATATTTAATACTTGAGTAAATTGATGACAATCTTTTAACAAATACAATCAAGACCCCAAGAAAAATTATCAATAAAGACAACATAATAACAAAAACCAAATAACAAAAACAATCAAAACTTAAAAGGGCCCTGTCACAATGAATTAACTCCAACATTTTTTTGACGATAGACAATTCATGACTCCTAAGTAATATGAAATTACTTACCCATAATATAAGATTGACATGTAAAAGGACAAATAGATAGAAATCCAAGGAAAGGCATGTCAAAGCTTACTAAAAGAGGAATGACCAACATGATAATGCCACAACTCAGAAGAGTCACCATAGATGCGAGTTCAAAAGGGATATCATCTTTGGCAAACACAAACTTTTTGTCCATGTTCATGGTCCAAATCAATCATTCATCTTGTTTGCAGATCCTAAAAGGTATAATGAAAAAGATAAAAGGTTATAGAACAATAAAGTTATTTGATAATAACACTAATGGCTAGTAGGAAATTAAGGTATATAAAGAACTTTCTTAAAAGTCATGGTTAGGGAAAGAGGTGTAGTCCCTTTCCCAAAATCAAGCAATTACATCCATCAACTAAAAAAACAGATTGAATATTAGATGCGAATTAAAGAAGAATTGTCAGACATATGATTAGATGCCCCAAAATGAATAACCCAAGAATCAAATGAAGAGATATACAAGGCAAATATACTAAAAGGAATCACATGAGCAACTGAAGTAGGTTCATTTTGCTAAGCAATGAAAGTGTAGATACTCATCATAATCAACCTAAAAGATTATGGTGTGTAGTAGAGTAGAAGCAAAGGCTGTCTGAAGTGGAATCAACCTGCACAATATTTACAAAAGGAGGCTTACCAAACTTCTGCCAGCAACACTCAAATGGATGATTTTTCCTTCTAGAGTGAATGCAGGAATTTCTATGAATGACCACTAAACCGATCGTGGTCGTGCGATTGAGATAAAGAAGACGATCCACTACAAGTGTTAGAGTAGACAACAAGGGTAGAAGCATCAACCAAAGAGGACTTCAATGCAATAGTGGAGATACAAAGAACATAGACAAACATCATCTACAAAGATGGAAAGTATTAGCCCCAATATTTGCCCTCAAATTTGGGAGGCAAGGTCAAGACATAGGTTGATGAGAAAGATTGCAACTACTAGCACTTGTCAATATCACTTAAGTACTTAAAGATCAACGATGAGTGATCAACAGACATCAAGCTTGTTGAGCAACACACAAAGATGATTATAATAGCTGTAGTCAGAGGCATCACCTTGACGATGAGTAAGCAACTACACATACACTTCACAAATCCAAGAGATGTGCTCATTGCCATAGGTCAAGCGAATGGTCTCCTAAACACTTTTGGCAAGGCAAAGGCGAGAGATAAAAGGAGAAATGTTTGCATCAACACTGTTGATCAACTAGGAGATAACACCACAGTCTAAGGCATACCAATCAACATACTCCCTTGATTTCATGTCCTTCAAAGGATCATTGATAAGGTGATAATCGCATAGGAGTGAGAGGCAAGGAAGGTCTCTAATGCATTGACCTAATGAGAGTAGATTTCATTGAGCTTCATGTTGATTGCAATGAGTTTCATCGTATAAGGGTCAATCATCATGGATAGAGCGTAAGGCTATTTGTCAGGTGTCCCATATAGAACCCACATATGTAGAAGAGTGAATGAACTTGAAGACACTGTGCCAAGGAAGAGAGTGCACATAATCAAAAAGAGAGAAGAAACAAAGAAAGGAGAGTGAGCAGGTGTATTAATCACTGTAGGAGAAATTAAACCCTAACCTTTGATACCATGTGATGGAGAAAAAGTAATAATCTCTAGGATTTCCACTAGATACAAGATATATATATACAATAGCAAATGGATCCTCTATACAATCTGATTACCCATATACAAAGTATAGTAATTGACAAAGCTAAAAAACAATTTTATTAGGAATAAAGTAGAAGTTCCACTTATTGAAAATGAGATAAGAGAAAATTAGCCTAGGTGGTTTGATCATAGTCTTAGAAAACCAAGGAATACATCATTTAGGAGAAAATTAATTAGTGTAAAAAAAATAAAAAAACCAGAAGTAAATCTAATACTACTAGGTAGTGAATTGAAAAAAAATTAAATTCATGAAAATTTAATTGAATACTTGGCCATAAATAGAAATACATGGAATAAAAGAATTCATGTAATTGACTATATGTAGTAGAATTATAGCTTAAATTGTTATTGTTGGCATAAGAATTTTATTAGCTAATAATTGACATGCCTTAAGAAATTTAGGGGGGGTTTGTGCCTTTCAGAAATCCATGAAAAGGAAAATCTGAAAATTTTTCATTGTTCAAATTTTAAAAATCTAGAAATAGAAAATTTTATGAAACCATTTGTGCATCTTATGAAAATATAGGAAAATTTATATTTAATTTTAAAAAAGTAAAATATTCTAGATTTTTAACATTTCAATAATGAAAAAATTTTCAAATTTTTCTTTTCACTAATTTCGAAGAGACACAAACCCCCCCTTTGTGCTCATTATGCCATAAAACTAGTTCAATGGCTTCAGACAACAAAGTGGACCTAAATTATCACATGAAAGCACTTTGATAAAAAGGTAATGGGAACAATATAAATGACCTCAATCTTTTGAAGCATGATTTTCAACTTCTCACGATGTCTCCTCCGAGCATTGTCATCCCCTTCTCCAGTTTCCTCAACAGCTAGCTTATCACTTTCAGCAACAAGTTCAGTATTGCATTTCTCACAACAAAAACAATCCCCACTAGGGCTTATCAATTGTGCCGCATCCAAAGCTGAATATCTAGGCTTACAGATGTTATAAAGCATCAATTAGAATGTATGTAGATTGTTGTTTTTATCATTAAGAAAGAGTAACATAAGCCTATTTAGTACCTCCTCTTGCAAGCAGGGCATACGTATTCCTGTATCGTATTCCTGTTCTCCAACTCATCCTTTAGTTTTTTCTTCATTCGATGCATCCGGTAACGCACAACATCATAAATCTAGAGCAAAAAGTACATTAGACATTCATAATGATGTGATATGAAATCAAAGAATCAATCAAAATTAACCTTTATACATCCATGAAAATAGCCCTTTCTTACAACAGATAGCATCCTTTGCAAGCCATCAATGGATAAGAAAAAAAAAGAAAGCTCTAGCAGTTGGATCTTTAAATTAAAAGAAAAACAAGCAAACAAAAGAAGAGCAACTTACAGGAACAAAATTCAGTATGCATACCACACAGATAATCCCTTTTGGAAATTGTATGGGACAACCGTGAAGTTACATCAGATAAAAAGGAAAAATAGAAATCAAATCACAAAAAAGACCAACAGGACCTGCTGCCATCATGCCACTCTCTAACAAAGAAATTGACATGCGGAAGTTAACATGTGCCCCAAATAATAGCACAGAATTTAAGATTTAACATGTGCCGCAACATCTTCAATTTCCACATTATGAACAAGATTGTATGTAAAATTTATCAAATTACCAAACTTATAGATGTGGATGGATGGTCAACAGCAAACAGAGGAGCAAAATTCAAAAACAGAGACTCAGGGAGGGAGAGTGGGGTTGCTCCTTCCCACCAGGGAAGCCAATATGGCTCATGGAAGCACACAGTCATCCTCTCTCCATGTTAATATGGGAATGACTGCCCAAAGAGGGGTAAAACAGGTGAAGCATGTGGTTAAGCCATTGCACAAGTTGTAGAGACCACAGTCTTTTTTTTTTTTCTAGACCACATAGTTTGCTGGCTTTGCAGGAGGGTGGAGCATTGTGGGAGCTGATATCCTAGCCATCAAAAGATGCTAAGGGGAAACTAGGAGAGGGGAGACCAACAATGAGATCCACAATGTGTAAACCTGAGAGGAGAGACTCCAACAAGGAGACGTACCTTTGGATCTAGACCAGATCTTTGAGGTCTGTCTGGGAATAGAGGTTCAAGAGAAGAATTAGTTGCCCAAGGAAAGAGTAAACAGTTTGGGAAGCATATGCTCGGATCATTCCCCATTTTTGATTGACATGAAAGGAAAATTCAAAAGGCCTTTTCAATGTGAGATTAGATTTGCCAATCATGATTAAACCTGATGAACAAACATATAACCATATCTAAATTAGTAAGGTTACTAATGTACGTATATTTATAACACAGCATATAACATTTATTAATTATTTAATATTTTTAATACAGCTCAACTTAGCTTGGCTAAGCTGACCTTAAAACGAAAAGTCGAACAATGCATATCAACTTAGGATATTTCCATGCCAAATCAAGCCATAAAATTTGAGAAACTGAAACAAACCAATAAAAAGGGTTCAGCTTGGCATGATTAACCAAACTTAAATGGCACCCTAGATGGAGCAATGTAGGTTTTTGGTTTAGATGTGGTGAAGAATTTAATAGAAGAAAGGAGGAATAAAAGAAAAATAGGGAGAGAGAATGAGATATGGTACCCACTAATTAAGATAACATGCAGTAAGTTAAAGCATTTAATCACAACAAACAATACACAAAACTTGAGGAGATTGCATAGACACAAAGATTTAAGGAGATATGGCAAGAAAATAGATAGCAATACCACCTTTTCCAATAAATGTACTAATGTGAAAAGGCACGACAACCAAACTAGGAAAGGCAGGATTAGGAACTGTCTGTGGAACGAAACTTAAGTCGAGGTAATGATTGAAGCCTACTACCATGATCTTTTCAAAACACATGAGGATGGGAGACTTCAACAGAGAATTGCTCTGATACCAAGTTGACAGAACCCACATTTAACAACACTCAACTGAATAGTTAAAATGATGTCTACCATGTTATAGGTAGGATTAACATCAATTGAACTACCAATGTGGGACTATCGCTCAACACTCTCCCACATGTGTGACTTTGGTGCCCTCGGCTGACATCATTCTAGTTGGGACCCAAGCCTACACATGGATAACATTGAGAGTACTCAACTTGCTCCGATACCAAGTTGATAGAGTCCACATTTAATAAAACTTAACCAAATAATTGAAGGGATGTCTACTATATTATAGATAGGATTAACAACAATTGGACTACCGATGTGAGATTATCGCTCAACAGTTGATATGTCTGTCCCAAAAGAAGAGGAAAGTTCAGCTCTCATCAAGCCTTTTACAAGGGAGGAGATTTGGCAAGTCCTATTTGACATGGCTAACGAGTCTCATGGTCCAAATAGCTTCTTGCCTTGTTTTGCAAGTGATGCAGACGAATAATCCCACATCGAAGGGAACAATCTTTGATGTGTCTTGAAAGGGAAGAGAGATTCTCCACCTATCAAACCGGTCTTTTTGGAAGGATGGCCCAAGTCTTACATCAAGTAATATTAGAGCCAAAACCCGGGTTGAGGCATGGTGGCGATGAGCTGGGTGTTACCTATAAAGCCTAAGGGGTAAGGAGACCTAGTGGTGGGTACTGCCCGTAAAGCTCGAAAGGGTAGGGAGGCCTAGTGATCTGACGCCAATCAAGGTCGTCTAGCTGCGAGAAGGGGTGAATGATGCAGACGAATAGTCTTATATCGGAGGGAACAACCCTTGATGTGCCTTGAAAGGGAGGAGGGATTCTCCCCCTATCAGACCGATCTTTTGGGGAGGATGGTCCAAATCCTACATCAGCAAGGAATTTGTCCCATCATCTAGAAGGATCTACAAGAATTTTTTCCCAAAATAAAAGGAACATGACAGGAAAACATGTATGGAAACAAGACTTACAATGGATGATGAACACTATTTCCTCACTGCAAGTAAGACATGCAATAAAAAAAAAGTAAGACATGCATTGGATGATGTATACAATAACCTATCTATAATCCAACAAGTAATTGCTTAACAACTATACACAAATCAAAGAAGTATGGCAGGAAAACATGCAAAGATGATAAGACATGTAATGAGTGATGCAAGGAATAGATAATTGCAAGATATAAGTATGAATAATCATTTAAAAACTAATAGAAAATGAGAGGAATATGACTGAAAAAATGCATAAGGATGCTAAGATATGCAATGGATGATGCAACCAATAAATTACCAAAAGACATATGGACATATATACCACTAAATTGCAAGAAAAATAGAATGTATAGGTTGAAAACAAGGCATAACTTGGAATATTTGTCATTGGGAAAGATGAAAAATACCACTAGGCAAAAAATATTAGGCTTAGTCTTATTATCTTAGAACAAAATACTAAGAACAAGGAGAAAGGATGAGGTACCTACATGTCAATCAGATGAGGTTGGATGGTGGCAAGCCTTGGTGAGCTACAAGTCTTGTAGACTTGGAGAGCACTAAAAGGGACCACTTGTTTAGGCTTGAAATGGATGATGTGCTTGGATATTTGGCAATGGCATTAAGATTCTGGTGAGAAATGATGGCACAAGGGGAAGAATGGGTGTGCAAAGACAAAGGGCAAGAAGAAGGATGTGAGTGTGCCAAGGTGCCCTAAAGAAGGTTTTAAGATGTATATATAAATGGGGAAGTAAGAATGAAGAGGTTCACGATTCCAAGGTCTTAAAATCTAATGGTTGCTATGAAAATGAGAAGATAGCCATTAGATCTTAGGGTTTTTTAATCTAAGGGGAAAAGATTGCTATAATCTGGCTTGTCAAATGAAGAATAGATAATTTGGATTGATAGAGGTTATGCAATTTAAACCAAACTGTTGGATTTATGATCAAGAATGGGAAGTGTTAGAGTTACGTAACTTGAGGAAGCAAAGGAAGAAATCTATTCTTATTTCTCAATAGGAAGGAAAGGAAATAAGAGGGCCTTTAAATGATGATCAAAGGGTCATGATCAAAGCAACTTGAGTTAAGGTTGGTGGGTGTTCGATTTAAGATGAGACTGATTAGGATTAAAACATTGTAAGAGGTTTGATATAGTCATTGGATTAAAGATGTCAATAGGTCGGGCTAAGCCTTCCAAGGCAAGAGGAAAGCAATATGGACTATGTTTCCTCTTACAACCTGGTCAGCTACTTGGCAGGCCAGAAAAGGATATTTTCCCTTGAAAGGAATTCCTTTGCTGGTCTAAGATGGTGATTTCTATGGTGAGCAAGTGGACCGGCCCTTTAAGAACTGATTCCAAGATAGACATGATGATGTTGAAGTCGAACAGATGGGTTTCTCTTTTTCATTTTTAGTTTTTTGGTTTTGTTTAATTGTTTGTTTTGTCTCTGTTGAGATGCGTTTGTGGTCTGTTTATGTCCTGTATATGTTTTTTTTTTTTCTTGAGTTTTCCTTTTTGGTTTTGCCAATTACGCTGATAGATTTGTAAATCTTGTTTGCACTTCTAAATTTAATGCCATGTCTTGCTTAGTGCTCAAAAAAGGTAGATATATCTAATTGTAAACTAAAGTTTATATTATTATTGTCTTCTTCACTGCATTAGATGCCTCTGTCCCATACCCCAATCCTGGGTTAGCTGTAATCCAAACATCAACTATACTATTTTGGGGATCCTCTTTGCACAACTCATTCCTTGTCCACTTAACTGCATTGTTGAACATGCATAAATGACTAAGTTTTAGGAGTCATTTCACATCAATTAAAGTTCCTGTATATAACATGGTTTTGGATAACTATCTACAGGATATTATTTACCAATCCCATATATATATGTAACACTTAATCATTAATAAACACTTTTTGTCATTCCATCATCACATGGTACCAAAGCGCTGGGGATAGATCCACCAGCACAAAAAAAAAACACATTGTCACCCCTACAATAACCTAGAAAATGTTATGGTTGTGTAACTCAGGCTTTATTCTCAGTGGTGCCTCACCTTTTAATAACATTTCACAAAGCCATACTAAACTTATAACATGTTCTATCATATCTATTGATGTTAAAAATAGTCTAAACATGGAAGAATACACTGAGCAGTTACCAAGCAAATTGCAGTTGGGAACAAGCAACAAGAAAATATTTTGCAATGTACATAATATATAGGGCTTAAAATGTTAGAGACAACCTGCGCATAATCTAAGCAGCAGTAGGAATGAGTATGTAGCTTCATTTTTTCCTCACCCTCCTTAGCAATTTGAGAACCATCAGCAGTGGCTGCAACAGCAGCACTAAACATTTTTGCACCTTTAGCAGTCTGTAGTAAATTTAAACAGTGAAAGAAGAAAGCAGTTCAATAAATATATGCAGAAAGAAATATGTAAAAAAAACATGAAAGTGCATCTAGTCTACAAAAACAGGTTTCAAAATTCAAATGTTCCCCTGCCTTGGAATTTCTGACGACAATTGGCAGCTTGGATACCTTAGTGTTGCACCAAGCTTCACACTCTATGATATATTTTTTGTGTATCAATACTAGCTTGAGTTTACCAATTACCAGTATTCATCAATGTGAGTATCAATACTAGCTTGAGTTGCACAAAGATATGATACATGGATTCTTATTCCTTAGGCATCCAATGTGCATGAGGATCTTGTGATAAAAAACAAAGATAACAAACATTATGCAAATTGAATGAAAAAAACGTTAAATGGTCATTTTGATCCATTTGGTGGTTGCTTAACTGCCATTTCAAAACAATGAATTGTGTTGAATTAGTAGTGTAAAATAGGCCACTAAACAGTGATTTGGGGGGGGGGGGGGGGCGTGGGGTTTGTACGATCCAAAATCTTTTTTAGAATTCAACTGAAATGGAAAATGATAGAAAATATTAAAAATTGAAGAGTGTTTGTGCAAAAGGGTAAGTAAGAGAAAAAAAAAACTTTACCCCTACATGCATTTAACATTTTGAGATATTCTCACCCTACCCCTTTCAAAAGTCCCGAACACCCCCAACCTACACCCCTCTTTCATGCGATGACTACTCTCAACCTCCCCTCTTTGGCAATGCTCATTGATCTCACACCCCTCTCCAGTTCCCCCGAGTTCCACGCCCCTCTTCCACGATGACTAAGCACGACAACTACTTGCACCCCTCTTCCACCCCATACATGGTCCTAGAAACCAAGCCACACTCGCACCAAAACCCTTTTTCACTCGATCATCTTTTGCCCCTCTTCCACGATGATTGAGCACAATTGCTTGCACCCCTCTTCCACGATGATTGAGCACAATTGCTTGCACCCCTCTTCCACCCTATATGTGGTCCTAAAAACCTTGCCGCACTTGCAATAGAACCCTCTTCCACCACCTCTATGATGTTGCCTCATTAGGTAAACCCTAAATCAATTCCTATGCAACGTCGCCTTCGTCATCTTCCATCACTATAGTTTTTCATGTGAAGTTTTATCAATAGAGTTGTATTTTTCATGTTTACTTCTCTATAAATCAATATGAATGAAATGCTATAATTAGTTTTTCATGTATGTGCAATTTTTCACCGTGCATGAGCCATATGACTAAATATTAGGATTAGTTGCTAGCATGCACTCAAAATAAATAACATAAATCATTATCAACATTATCATTGTTATTAACATAAATTCCAAAATAAATCAAGAAGTTTGATCAAATAGGGACATGAAGATCCTTAAGCTATATATGATATATTTATTTTTATATGTCCTCATGATATTTATCAATAGCAATTGCTATTATCATGGGTAAACCTTTCAATTGCTATTATACTTGATGAAATTATTTTTATAGGATATGGCTACTTCAGACAGCAAAAAAAGAGGAAGAAGTTATACTAGTTGGAGTGCAAAAGCTAAAAAAGTTATTTTAGACATTCTTTGTGAAGAACTAAAGGAACAAAATACAAAAACAAGTGATGAAAAATAAAATCAAAAACATGGAATAGAGTTATTGAAAAATATAATAAATAAACAAGTAGCCAAATGACAAAGAAAAATGTATGATTCAATAGAAAGAAATTGCACCAATTAATATAATATGAGAACATGTGTTCTATTCATGTACTTTTATGATAGTAATAAACTTTTATTACATTACTTATGAAATCCTAATGCTTTCACTTAAGTTTGTAGACTTTCTAACAAATTCTGTAACTGTCACAAACACCCTTTGTTTTTCTGATTTTCTGTTAAATTCTGAGACATTCTCTTCCAACAATTTTCTAAACATTCTATAACTTTCTTTTTGACAAATTTTGAAGGCACAAACAGGCCCTTAGGCCTAACCCATTTATAAATAGGTCAGCTTATACCCAGATCATTAATAAATAGGTCCAACAAAGCTCAGTTTTAATTTTAGGTTCAACCCAATCCAACCATTTTATAATTGGGCCAGGTCAAATGAAGATGATAAACAAGTTCAATTAATATCTAATGTAAAAGTATCATAAAAAGATGTGTTGGTGTGGTGCTATAGATCATTTATTAATGAATGAGATCAAAAATTTGAATCTCAATTCCATCACAACTTTAAAATTTTAATATCTTCAGAAAAATCATTTAAATAATATTTTTAAAAAAAAATAAGAAAGATGAACAGATCTAGCAAGTCAAGTTGGGTTCAAAACCTAAACCCAATCCCAAACTATTTATAAATAAGGTCAGATCAAATCTAGTCAAAGCAGCTCATGTTGGCCAAGTTTAGGACAAGTTAACCAAGTCCAACCTTTTTTGACGGGCCTAGTTGAAATCCACCTAAATAGCCATTTAAGGGTCATTTTTCAATTTTAAAAAACTAATAAGTATGACACAAAGCAAGGTTTCAAATATCGGTATCATATCAAGAATCAATCCTTCGAAAAAAAGGAAACATATTGAGGATCATATCAATAGAAGTACAATATTTTGGTGGAAACGATCAAAAAAATTCAAATTTCTCAGAAATAACACTTTACAAATTTTCTATATAATTATCACGCATTAAATGTCAATTAAATATAGATATGGTTGTTGCATGTATTCCATGATCTTTATAATTAAAAAATTAATGTCAAAGGCTTCAACAATCAACAATGACTTTGGTGGAGAGCCCTTTAAAGTATTGCTCGATCCTTTCAACGAATCAATTGATCCATCTTCCTACAACTCAAAATGTTCATCAAATCTACTAATTCATTAATCCAACACCAATTCTAGAGGATGGATACTTTGATCCAGTAAGACATGAGGTATTAGGATTGAAAAAATCAAAAACTGATACAGATTGGTGATATTTTGCCAATTTGTATCGATTTTTGAATCCTTGATGCAAAGTAAGTGTGCAATGCCCTAAGCCATGTACAAATTTCAACAAACTAAAGAAATCATCAACTCTCTATCATGTGATCAAATGGAATAATTGTCACCCTTTACATGGATGACATTGTGGTAGGAGTGCTTATAGGATAGCGTGAAAGGATATGTGGGTAAAAGCATCAAATGATAATCTCAAAAATTCCCTATTGTAATAGTTTAACCATAATCAATATATGCATGTTCACACAAAAGTGATCAACATGTCACAACATGTCACTCTAATTTATTGAGACTCAATGAACTTTTACATTGTTATCCACTCTAGTTGTAACCATAAATGTGATTGTCTGCTTGGAGCAATACTAACCAATCAAGAAGTATTCTTAGATGCCCTGATAACTTTTACAATTTCACATTAGAAGTAATGCATCAATGCCAAGGATTCCATAAACAAGGTAAAAAGGGAAACCCTAGTAACTTGGTCCCAAAAAATGTAAGGAACTAGGAGAACCCATTTCTCACCACCTGATCCAACAAATGGCAAGAGTGTTCCCATGCCTCAAAACCATGACCATATGCACATTTGACTACCAAATGCAGTTATTAACAATAAAATATTTTTTTTGAAATATGTCAAAAAATGAAGATAAACTATAATATTTTAATTTATAAAACAGACAGGTGTACCACTCATTAAATAATTTGTATAGAAATTATTAAATACATACATATGCTGATAATTTGTCAAGAACTAACCTCTCTACGATGATCCCTGGCAACTAACTTCTCCTCTTCGAAAAAACGCAGAGTGCGTCGAAGTTGCTTTGAATGTAGCTTCAAGGCCTTAGCCAAATCTTCCTCTCTAACCCACTGACGTCTAGGATAAAATATGAATTTAAAAGAAAAATGAAAAACAGGATTACCCGGTATATTGGTCACATGATTATGAAAAGCATCCATAAAGCACACAAGGCTCATTTTGAAGGTGTCTAAGTAGCGCAAAAGTTAATTTTATGAAGCACCGAAGCTGCTTTATGAGGAACAATAAATCATCATGACTAATAGACATTGAGTTGAGAAAAGCTTATGCATAATAATGTATAGACCCTAAGACTGCCAATTTATCATTGATATATGATATATCTGTAACCTATGTAAAATGTTGTAGAACACAGCCTTAATTTCAAATACTTGAAAGGTATTATAAGCCCCTGGTGATGCCTCATGCCTAACACCATTGAATAATATTACAAATTCTAAATATTGATCATTATTGAACCTCTGAAAATGCTGGGGACAGATTAAAATGACAGGCATGTCAAATTTATGGAAGTGATGTATGAATTAAACTGCAGCATACCACATCCCTGTAGGTATGGACAATAACTTTAGACATCAAAATGGTATTTTCAAGCACCACTGATACATTGAAATTCATGGCTTCAAATGCAAGATTGCAGCATTTGAGTGACTTTTCAAGAAATACTACCTTCCAATTAAGAAATTCAGTGAATAGACACCAGTCAACACCTATTTAGACCCAGAGTATTGGAAGGTGACCTAAATTGCCCATAACAACAAACCCACGAAACATTAAAGCGTGATATTTATTGAACCTAACCTAAAAATAAAAACTTGATATATATCAAATCTAACCTGATCGAAGCAAACAAAACTGATTCAACTTATTCCAACTTCCGTAGATTTCCAAATACCAATCAAATATCTTCCATTGTGAAATTAACGAGCCAAAACATATCAAACCCGAAGAGCAAGAGAATCCACTACCAACCTGATCGAAACAAACAAACTGATTCAACTGATTCCAACTTCTGTAGATTTCCAAATACCAATCAAATATCTTCCATTGTGAGACCAACGAGCCAAAACATCCGAGACCCGAAGAGCAAGAGAATCCACTACCAACCTGGTAAGAGCATCGAGCACAACGACAGCCATCCCCCTGTTATCACTCCGCCCGTTCTTCGGCTGGTTCTCCCCCTTCAGAGTTATATCGTCGTAGAAGGCCCGCGCCGCCAACTTCACCAACCTACAAACACCACAACGATATCTATCATCGGACGGGACGATTGCAAACCCTAGCGCGTGCGTGGGGGATTTGGCAGATGTGCAGGTAGGTAAGGTAAGTACCTGTTGAAGGGCTCCAAGCTCATGGCTATCCGGTTTGAGATTCGGTTGGCTGTCCGAAGCGAGGCCTGCGGGAACAGAAATCGGCGACGCAGACGGCGGCGCAGTTGCTCAGGCGACGATGGATCCGACGAACGCCGGTAGGAGGAGACAGGGGATTGGACTGTCACCCTCCCTCCACTTCGCACGGAACAGAAGCGGAGCGAAGCAAAAGACCCAGGACGGCAGCTGAAAATGGAACATCTTAAATCAATAAATCTCACCCAAAAAAATTAAAAACTTTTATTTTTCTTTGAAGAGGTTTTTTAAAAAACAATTATTATATTAAGATAATTATATTGAAAGTGTGAGATCATGGGAGTATTTATATTACTGAAATTAAATAGAATTAAATTAAATAAAATTTAATTTTATTTAATTTTAACATTTGTATTAAAGAAGGGTTTAAAAATTTAATTCTCAATCTCACGAATACAAAAGAAGGGTTGAGAATTAAATTCTCACATCTTCTTATGAATCGAAGAGAAATCAATCATACTTGTTGTCTTATATAATCTTAATAGTTATTACACAACTGTGTATTATCGTCTCTATTTTATATATCTTTTGAGATCACATATCGTCAAATTTTGATAAATTATATTTTCAATTTTGTTTAATTTTAAAAAATACACAAACACCTTTACATTGAATTTATTTTCGATTAATTCTATATGTACAAACATTTACTATTAGTTTTAATCTTCTAACTATTAAAATATTATTTTAGTGATTTTGAAGAGATTATCGATACGGGAAGAGATTTTTATAATATTATTAACTTTTATTAACATTTTTTTGAAATAAGTATACCGAAGAGAGTGTTTCTAGAATTTGATTAAAAAATTTTAACGAAATTTGTCAAATAATTTTAGTGCCTTGTCTCAAGTGTCTTTTAGACGATTTTTTGATTTTTTCATTTTTTTTAACGTAAAAATAGCAAAAAAAAGTATAAAAAGTTCGAGGTTTCTTGAATTGTCGATTAATCGTTCACATTATCAATCTAATGTTCCATCTTGTTTCAACATTTTTCAGTTTCTAAAATTATTTTCAACATCATTATTACTATACAGATTCTAACATATAAATTTTTATCACCAAAATTACTATATAATTTTAACTTTATTCGTAAAATTAATTTTAACTTTAACTCTATCTAATTTTCGAAACTAACAAAAATTATCCTAAAACGTACTCTAAGAATCTATTTGTGCATCCTAGAAATTAAAAAAGTGAAATTTTTTGAAAAGGAAAAGGTAAAGGAAAATGAAATTTAAGAAAAAAAATTTAGAAAGACCATTTGTATGTCCAATGGAAAATCTAGAAAATCTATATTTTCACTTTACTTAGTGCATACATGAGAAATTAAAGAAAATTTTCATATAAATTTTACTTACATAGTTAATAACTTAAAAAAATAAGTTCAAATATTCAAAATTAAATATTCAATTACATGACTGTGAAGGTGGAGAGCGCTTTTCATAGTTTTCATAATATTCAATATGCAAAACAAATCTTCCATTTGATTTTCGTGGTTTTTTACCTTGCAGAAAGCAACTGCGATGGACGAGCATTTGCTGCAAACAATCGGCTACAATGGAGTAGCGATGAAAGTAGATAAATAACAAAGGCAAATGACAAAAGTGAAAACGAACGAGTGACGAAGACAAAGGCAAATGAGTGGTTGCAACAATCGTGAGCTTTGATAGTGGCAAGAGCAATATTCAACAATCGCGAGCACAAGCTACAATCGCAAACATGAGTGCAGCAACTTTAATTTTTCTAGGATGAGTGAAAATTTCAGAGAAGGTAAATAGGGAAAATAATCATTTTATATCATCGAAAATTTTTCAAAATTTTCCAAAATTTTCGATTTGAAATCAGGAAAATTTTCTTAATTTTCAATATATACACAAACCCCCCCTAAGTTTAGATTAACCAACTAACCTATGCAGTAAGTTTAACTCAAACTTACCAATCTATGTGGAAGGTTTAACGTAAATGTGATGGACCCTACAGTAGGTTTAGTTCAAACCTACTGGTCTAGTCAGAAGGTTTGACATAAATGTGATGGACCCTACAGTGGGTTTAGCTCATGGTCTGGGCGTGTACAATGAATGAGATCTTGTATGTAAATTTTTGTGAATGCAGTTTGTTGAGTATTATGTTTTGATGATGAATGATTAATTATAATGTTAATAATATTTGATGGGTATTTAAAGTCGTAATTATATTTGTTAATTATCTATTTATAATATTTTTAAACAACTAGAATTATTTGAAAATATTATGGTAATTAATGCTAAATTATTTAACACTTGAATTTTTGATTCAGATTAAGTGTTTTAAGTTAGTGGATTAAGTTAGTGAATTTGATATTCGAAGGGTTATAGTATTATTTAAATAAGTGTTAAATATGAATATAGTTCATAAATTAACAATGGAATGTCACATAAAATTTTAAATTCACACATGATGAGAGAATCAGCATTTTAATGGAGCAATGAATAGTCCATGCGAAGGCTAGGGAATATCCATTGCTACAGTAAAAATAGAGGAATTGAATGGAGACTTCATTTACATACACAGAACTAATTACAAAGCATACAAATGTACAAAAATAGCATACAATCTCATTTATCAAATGTTTGGAGCACAAGGTTGAAATAATTGACATTACTGAAATTAAAGTTCTAGGAATAATGTTAGTAACACAGTATGCTAAATATGACACAAGTTTATACAAAACATAGCTTATACAAGAAATGTAAACACTTGTATAAGGACATTTCCCCTCATCCTCGTTACACCTTAAGAGCTTTCTACCACTTCCCTAGCAGTTACCCCCTCAGTGAGTATACATTGACCTACTTCGCTGCATGCACCATAGTGGTTGTCACTCGCTACAATGCTCACTAGTACAAGGAATCAGCAAGGGCTGCTTGTTGAGAAGTAATGTTGCACTCGAGACCTCTTGTTGCTATTGAAGGACATGTTAAAGCCCAACTTTTTCGCCTAGTACCTTGACGACAGCTGCACCTAGCTGAACTTGAGAATCTTGAACTTCTCTCCTCAAGGACGACGATTATTCCTTGTACCTTCCACTTTCGCACCAAATCTCGCACCCTAACTAAAGGACTCCTTTCAGATGTAATAACCTTCAACTTAGAATACAAATCCAGCACCAAACGGAGGAGGGAAATGCTGGCTGCACCAACTTAGTCATGCCCTCAAAATGGAGGAGGAAGGGGAATGTCGGCTACCTTGCAAAAGGAGTCATGAGAGAGATACTTTCTTCTTTGCCCTAATGATGGATTATATAGGCCTTGGTTTATTTGCGAAAATCACCCCACATAATCTTGTATTTGCATCACTATCCTCTACTAAAAAGTTATTAAACTCAAATAATAAAACATATCTAGCATATGATTCATTCAATCTGCATTTAATACAAATGAGGTTTAATTTGTACATTTTATAATAATTAAACTAAAAACACATGCATGTCCTAAAAATATGATAACTTCATTTTAAAAACATATAAAATATGACAATATGATCATAACATGTTTGCATTAGCACATGTAAAAATGTACAATTTACCACTTTACATGTTACAACTCCTTCACCCTCCTCATCAAGTGTTAGGCGGAAGGTAGTAATGCAAAGAAGATTTGAATGCAATATTAATGGAAATGGAAAGGAAACTAGGGTTTTGAGATACAATGATTACTATTTGAGAAGTAGTCTCCCTCTAGTCTAGTCACAAGACAACAACATAAAAACAACTAACATAAAGTGCTATTACAACTTATTTAATACTACTACCTACTACTTCCCATTCTCAATTACTCGATAACTCGATTAATCGAGAACCACCACCGAACTATCATCACAGTAGCCCCATCTAGTTGGAGGCCTTGTCCTTATGGTCTGGGAATTCAGACATTAATTTGTCATACTCCTCCCAAGTCATTAAAGAAGAGTCTTCTCCCTTCCAATAAATTAATAGTTTTGTTGCAACAACATTCCTTTACTTTTTCCATCTTCATGCCAAGATCTAGATTGGTTCTCGAGTTGCAATGAGATGGTTTACTTGTAGATTTGCTAGAATTGTTTGACAAGTGGAACCCAATTTCTTCCTTAGATGAGAGACGTGGTACATAGGATGGATCTTTGAACCTTGTGGTAATTGCCACCTATACGCCATTGGTCCAATCTTTGCTTTAATTTTGAAAGGCCCATGGAATTTGGCTTGGTCCAATCTTTCCTTTACTTTTTCAAGCCTTCCACCAAATTTTTTTTGTAAGGTTGGAGCTTTAAATACATGAGATCTCCCACATCAAATTGGTCATCTTGCTTGTGTTTATCTATCTGTTGTTTCATTCTGTTACAAGCTGCTAAAAGATTATCTAGCAGAGTTTGAAGTGCTAATTCTCTTTTTTGAAATTCATTTTTCACAACTGCTACTTTAGTGGTGCCTAGAATATATGTCAACAAGGTAGGTGGAGGCCTTCCATATGGTGCTTCAAAAGGAGATATCTTGGTAGCTTCATGGATGGAGGTGTTATACCAGTATTCAGCACATGACAACCAATAAGTCCACCTGTTATGATATTGACCAGTGAAACATCAAAAGTATGTTTCTAGGGTGTGGTTAATTGTTTCAGTTTGACCATTAGTTTATGGATGATACACTGCAACATTAGTTTGTCTCCTCACCTGTAGACATGAGGAGTTCTGATCCTTGTAGTGAAGTCATTTCTTTCCAGAAATTATTAGTGAAAATTGGATCTCAGTCGCTGGTAATTGACCATGGAATCCTATTTAATTTCACCACATTTTCAACAAAAACCTATGCAACATCTTTAGCAAAATAGAGATGTTTTAATGCATGAAAGTGACTATATTTGGTAAGTCGAGCAACTACTACCATAATGTTGGTTTTCCCTTTTGGACTAAGGAAGACCCTCCACAAAATCTATGTTGATGTCTTCCCAGCATTGATTTGGTATGTCTAGTGGTTGCCAAAAACCTATAGGGGAGAGATTATTGTATTTACTTTTCTAACATATATCACATTTACTAACAAACACTTTCAGATATGCTCTCTAGCATTTCTAGTAAACACAACTTTTGAGTCTGTGAGTAGATTTTCTAAACCCAAAGTGACAAGCAATTAGGGATGCATGAAACTCCTGCAGCAACAATTGTTTAATGTCTAAATCATTTGAAATAAATAATTTGTCCTTATAAAATAATATTCCATCCCATATAGAATATTTTTGTGCACTAATTTTTCCTTCCCTCCACTGCAGCATTTTTTGATATTGCTCTAAAGCATGATTTGATTCCTTTACCTGTTGAAACCAAAGTAGGGTCACCACTATTATAGCTCCTAGCTCAACTTCTTATTGTTGTTGAGATAAAGCATCAGAAGTTGTGTTCTCCCTGTTCTTCTTGTATTCTATAGTGTAGTCATAACCCATCATCTTTGTGACACTTTTATTGAGCTTCCGTTCACACATGTGGACTCCTCATGTGCAATAAACTGACTTGATTTGTGTCCCACCATCAATAGTAACTTTCATTTATTTACTACTACTAAAATGGTCAGCATTTCACGCTGGTAAATTGGCCATGGGTCTTAACACCCTTTGTATGCATAGTTCAAATAAGCAACAAGCTTCCCTTCCTGCATTAGAACTGCCCCAGCCTAGTGCCAGAAGCATCACATTCTAAAATAAAATAAATTGCTTAGAAAAATTTGGCATCACCTAGTGTCTGGGACCACCTCTTTGAGTTGTTCAAAACATTTCTATTGTTCCTCCCCCAATTACATCCCCTTTTCTGTAACATAACATTTAATGGTTAGGCGATTCTCTTATAATCCTTGATATACCCATGTGCAATCCATGTGCAATCCTTTAGAATCAATAACATGCCCTAAGTATTCATTTGAATTGGCTACAAACTGACTTTTTTTTCTTAGCAAAGAAAGAATTGTCCTTTAGAATTTGTAGTATCTTCTGTAGGTGTTCTACATGTTCTTGAAAGGTAAAGCTATAGACTAATATATCATCAAAAAAACACAAGCACAAACTTGTATAGAAATGGTCTCAAAAGTTTGTTCATTGCAGGTTGAAACAATAGTGGGTGTGTTACACAATCTAAATGGCATTATGAGTTATGTTAACTCATAATGCCCATTATGAGTTTTGAAGGCTGTCTTCTTGATATAAGATTCAAGCATCTGTATTTGATGGTACACTGCCTTTAAATCAATTTTTGAATACTATTTTACAACACCCAACTCATCCAATAGTTCATCAATAATTGACATCTTTCACAATATTTTTGTTTAACTCTTTGTAATCAATAAATAGTCTCCATGACTTGTCATTCTTTACTAGTAAAGTTGGTAAAGAAAATTCACTAATGCTATGTCGAACTTGCCCCTTGGTAAGATAACCTTCGACCTACCTCTCAATTTTCTTTCTCTAGTTATAGCCATAACTATATGGTTTAACACTTATAGCTACATTTAGGTTCTCCATAATGATACAGTGTTCTTATCTTCATTGAGGTGGTAACCCTTGTGGCTCCTTAGAGAGTTCCTTGAAATCAGTTAATAGCAAATCAACTTCTAGGGTACTTTCTTGTTCTAGCAGTTCTAACTCTTCCATGGATTCACACCTAACAAATGCCATTTAGGCTATCTATTTCCACCCTTTTGGAGATGTTCATCATCAATTACCTATAAATGCTCATTTGTCTGTGCTCTCCATTATTTTCCTATCTTCTTTTTCAAAAGAACAAGTCATCAGTTGGAAATTCAACGTGATGTTCCCCACTATCTTCAACTATTGGATTCCCATAATGACATCTCCTACCCCCAAAGGCAATATGTAGAGGTCTAGGATTGTCGGTTCCCCTTTCACCAGAATGGTTGTATCTTCCCAAACCCCAAAACATTTAACCATGTCACCTGAGGCCAACATTACCTTTAGCCCCCTTTTCTTGTTAACATTTACTTTCAACTTCCTCATTATTTCATGATTGATGAAATTATGTGTATTGCCAGTATCAATTTGCACTTGTACATTCTTCCCTTCTGCACTCCTTGTTAACTGCATTGCCTCCACTCTGTTGTCCCATATAAGTGCTAGTAATGAAATGTGAGGAGTGTGTCTCCCTCTACGTTAGATTCCTCCCCATTAGACTCTATTCCTTGCATCAAAAATAGCTTTTTATTTTTACATATATGGCCCTTATGAAATTTTTCTTCACATTTGAAACAAAACCCTAACTCCTTTCACTTTTGCCCCTCCTCAGGGGTCAACCACATGTAACACAGCAGATCCTTCGCATTTTTAGTCATTACTCCCTTATGTCCCCTCTTAGGTGTCTCACCTTCCCCTTGCCCTTTAGCTAACATTAGATAGTTGACTATATGACTCTTATCTCCTAGTATGGTTGTCTGATACCCCTTTATGACTCTTTTTTTCTTTTGCTTCTATTTTAGATTCCTAGACATGTGCCAATGATGCCACCATGGCTAGCGATGACGGTTGGAAGTACTTAACATTTAACCTAATCTTTTCTTGTAATCCCCCCACAAAACACGATACTATGTTGTCTTCCATGAGCCCTAGAATCCAAGTTGATAAATCATCAAACTCATTTAAATATTCAAAAATAGTGCTTGTTTGCTTTAGTTTATAGAGTCCTTCCTTCAAATCTCTAAGGGGGTTGGTGTCAAATAAACGGATAAGGCCTACACTAAACTCGCCCCACTCTAGCATGTCTTTGGTCTAATTACATTATCAAAATCATTGTGAAGTTGTCCCTTGCATGCTCACTGAAGCTACTATGACCCACTCCTTCCATTCAACTTAGTGGAAAGCCAAAAGTTGTTCTGTAGTTTGGCCTCACTCTTCTAGATCTTCTATCCTAGTAAAAGTTAGGAAGTCAAACTTCAAATTTTTAAAAGAGCAACTATATGATTTCCTTTTTTCTCAAATAACTTCAATAAGACCTTCTAATGTTTCTCCTCCCCTTTCTAGAGTTTGTCGTGACCCTATTACTTTAATACGTTGCTCCATTAGGTTTAGACAACCATCAATCTTCTATATGAACTCCAACATGAATTGCTCTAACTTTTATTTAGCTTCCCTTGATGCCATTCTTGTCTTCTCATCTTCAACCTACTCTTGCTTGAAAGAGTCGTCTCCCTCTAATACCAAGCTATTACAACTCCTTTGCCCTCCTTGCCAAGCGATAAGTCGAAGGTAGTAAATGCAAAGAAAATCTAGACGCAATGATGGAAATGAAAAGGAACACTAGGGTTTTGAGATATGATGACTACCATTCGAGAGGTAGTCTCCCTTCAATCCAATCATAAGATAGCAATATAAAAATAACAACCAATATAAATTACTGTTACAACTTATTTAATACTACTACCTATTACCTCACATTCCCAATTACCCAGTAACCTGAGTAACCAAGAACCACCACCGAACTACCATCACAGGTTGAAGCCACCATTCGTTTGTCCAGTTATCATCTTGTGCTTGAGAGGTGAGGAATTTCTCATTTCTTTCTTTTTGTGTTCATCTTCTCTTCTTTGTATACATGAGTTTTGTGTGCAAAGAGTGAAGGATTTGCTACTTTTTGTATAGGTGGTTGATCAATCTGGCCACTTTAAGTATGGGTTCTTTTGAGGTTTTCTGTGAGTATTCAACTATTGCAACAATATCGGTTGGTACCAAGCACCCAAGATAGAACAATCAATCGTTGAGCATAGTAGTAGTGCTGATCATTCATAAGAGCAATGTCCATTTAGCTAATGTGGTACGTACAAAAGTTGGGGGACATTAGGGCAATGTTCATCTTTTTACTCAAGGGTTGTTTGATAATGATCTTTTAGTTCCTTTGCATGAACTATCATACATTTTTGTTACCACACAAATTTTTATCTCACAATTTACCATAAAGTTCAACGATAACAAAGTTTAACTTCCAACTTTTCATAGGATTCGAAGCTTAAATACCTCATTGTCAAACCACACTTCAATCTTATCATATTGAAAACAACATTGTTGCCTCTTGAATATAGCAAGAGAAACCCTAATTTTTTTTTTCCTCTAACTATTTTGGTTCAAAATGGCAATTTCCTTTGATTTATGCATAAATATGGTAGCTTATTGAGTACTAATCCATTTTTCTAAATCTTTTGCAAAAATTTTGGGACATGCGTGTTATTATTTGGATTTGAAAAATTATTGTATTTGATCATGTGCATCTTCTTTGAGTTGATTTTATTATCATTCACGAATGACTTAAAGTATGCACAATGTCATTTATTTGGTTACAGTATATTATGCCTATAGTTAGCTAGGTGTATTATATGTAAAATATTTATAATGGTATTGTTTGTTTTCACAGTTCCAAATTTCAAAAATTGTGTTGAGTTCAGAGTTTAAAAGTGATGAAACAAATAGAGTTAAATTCTATAATAAATTATATGATGAAAATTTATACATTAAAATTTATGTAATGATAATATTATATGAGAGTATATGTGAGCCACTGGTCACTAGTCACATTGGAAGAAGTGGTGAAAAGATGAACTAACAAATGAATAAAGTAAACTTTACAAGACAATTTCAAGGTTATGTTTGGAGGAGATTTTTTTTCTTTTTTTACAAATTCTCTATACAAATTTTTATATATATTTTTTTATTTCACAATTTACTATGTATCTTATTATTATTTAATTAATTTACTATCTACCATTACGATGTATAGTAAATACAGCAAAAAAAATTTACAACAAATATAACACAAACATTAAATACCTTTGATAAAAGACACAAGCCATCAAGAACTCCTCTACTGCTTTTTTGATTAATTTGTTATCTTTAACCTGAGCATGGATGGTAATGACCGGCAACCTCACACATGCCTCTCACCCGTGGCTGACCACGTCACATTGGGTAGTGGCTTCGGCGTGCTTTCCAGCTTAAAACATTATTAAAATAAAAGTGGTACTAAACCGTCATGCAAACAGGTCCTTTTTGGGGACTTGACAATGCAACAGTCCAGTTTTAAAATGGTAAATTCTACAGTGACACTGAAGTATAAACGGAAAGAAAATGAAAATGTGTAGAACTCACTGATCAAATGACTACATTATCAGATTGTAGTCAAATGCTCTACAGATTAAAATCGGCTCATCTTTATTTTTTCCATTACAACAAAAATTCAACATATACATTACAAGTTCATGAATTTGAATTTTGATTGTTTTGAACATCTATATTAGATCCTTAATGTAAAATCATACAAGATGTTCAAAAAAATACTAAAAATCTCAAATAAATGTGAGGTTCATGGATGCAAAGCAATCGATGTATATCTCTAGAACTGAAGAAAACACCTCTGCTCTTAAATCTTGACAAACGAAACAAAATATTTTAGTGTGCATGGGCATTGTTTTTCTAGCAAAAGAATGTATAATAACAAATCATCTGAGTAAATAGAGACCGGAAGAATCCAAGGGCTTTAGCTTAAGCTCTGGATAATCCCCGAGATTGAGGAAAAAGTGCCAAGGACACAGGAGACTAAACCGACGACAATGATAAAACTGCACACCAAGATCTGCAAGAAATTACATGATTTGTTTGTGCAAAATCAAAGTGAAAAGAAATTCAAGATTATGTGGTAGGAAGCAACAACTAGTCACAATGTACCTCAAACCGAGTTGCTCTTCCTTTGACGATACTTAAGAAGCAAATGCATGGAAGAATATAACTCTGCAACAGACCAGAGAAGAGTGCTGGTTATTGAATGTGATACTCATGGACATCATTAAAATGGAGTCACTGGCTATAATTCTTACCACAATCATGGTAAGAAATGATCCAACCAATGACATAACCAAACCTGAAAAGATGGGTGAAGTTCATTAACTTTTCAAACAAGTGTTTGCAGTATTCATCTCAAAAGGGTGATATATGCGTACTGTAACAGAGAGAAGCTTACCAAAGAAAGGAAGTGAAAGTGCCACGAGTAATACAGACATTGTCAATGCAGATCTTATGAGGATTGCGTACATATGTGTTTTCATGTAAGGCGATGGTATCAGCTCCTCCAAGCTCAAAGCCAACGGTGTGAGGGTCAATGCAAATGTAAGCCACGTTAAGGAAGCATTTTTTCCAAAAAAATGAACACAAACATTAGATCTGAATGTGTACTAATTTACAAGACAATAAAATTGGTTTGATAAAGGATATTTTGTGATCGGGTTTACTACCTGCAAGAGGAACACATAAATTAGCGAAATCACTAATAATAGCTATAGTTGTACATGTACAATTATACAATGGATTTCTATAATTTTTATTTTCTCTAGTTCTGTCACAAACTGAACAACTGTTATCTTGGTATTTGTGGGTTATTTTCTAGTAAACTAGGATGGCATCATTGCTGTTCAAGACGGGAAAATTTATTAATAGTTTGAAATTGATTGACAAATAATACAATCCTGGTAAGCTTGTGTCTGATTGCAAGCGTTTCAAGCCACAAGGAAAAAACAGGTTGTCAATATTTAGGGAGGCTCTAACCATATCAAGGTAATATTCCTACTCTGTATTGACGGATAAATCATGAAAACCAGTGCCCTATGCAACTTCTCCAATATAGGCCTGGTCAATTCCCTCGGCCTCCAATCCAGAACACTAGATATTTCCAACATCTTTAATGATTTATAAAAGCAATTTTTGGGCACCTGAACGTTATAGCCATTATGATTAATAAAAGAGATTATGGGGCACCTGAACATTATTATAACATGGCTGCCCATTCTGTCGACGAATCATTGTGGTCTCCTCGTGAAGGGTTTCCACATGCATTTGCTTTATACCGGTAATTACATGATGACATTACCTAAATAAATTCTCTATCTTAAGGCTTACCGTTGTCCAAACTGCAATCCTGGAAGCAACCAACTCATGTGGCAAGTTGAGAGTGAACTGTGACTCTGTCGACTGTCCGAACATGGTGTATCCCAGTACAGCAGCAACAGCAAACAAAACTGTGCAAATGGCAAAGCTGCAGAAATCTTCACGTGTTATGCATTTTTCTTTTAAAGTTTGACAATTCTTTCAAATAATGATAATATTAGTTTTGGATTCAAGCCTAAGACTTCTTCCCTAGTAATATATTCATTGTTAATTTAACGATTTACACAATATGACGTTACTTTCAAAGGTTACTTACCATGTAAAAAGAACAAAAGGGAATTGGCTAGGCTTCTTCAATGAAGTATAAATATTTGGGAAGACTGCATGTCCTGAGTAGCAATAACCATACAGACCAACAGCAATTGGTAGGCTTGGCAGAGTTAAGACACTGCCATCACTATGAAATCCAACATGATCAACCAAACCAACCCACAGCAAACAGAAGACTACCAAGACAGATGCAATTACACCACAACCTGCAGAGAGGGAGAAAAAAATGTGATACTATTTGGATATGCACACATGCTGAAGAATCTGGACTTATGGGGTATGGTTTGCATGAACAGGAAGAGTGACTATTTTTATTTTTAAGGATAAGCCACCATATTTGCACATAATATTAAGTACGATGCAACATAGGTGATTGTGATTAGGGATAGAGAATTAAGTGTTATATCACTAAACATGAGTACGGAACCTTTTATACTAGAGTTTACAAATACAATGAAATTAACAAAATACCCATAAATTTATTCTAATACTTCTTTTCAAGTTAGAACATAAATATCAATCATCCCCAACATATCATGTAAATTTTCAAATTCTCCCCACACATAACCTTTTTGTGAAAATATTAGTTAGTTCTTTTGAAGATTGTGTGTATTTCAATGTATTTCGTTCTTTCGTGAAAAGTAGGATTATTGACAATGAATATTGCAACTTGATTATCATAATGTATTGTGATAAGAACCTGAGCATTTTAAACTTTAATATTTGTGAAGTTACTTATTCTTGTGTTAAATGTCTATTTACATGTAAGGGTATATAACCCATCTTTTGAATGTTGTAACGATACACTAGTTTTTTACCATTCTCAACATGGTATCGAACTAGGGTTCCGTCACCCACTGCCACCACTTCCCTCCACCATTCCAGCCTTCATCCGCCGCTACTTCCCTCCCTCCCTCCCTCTTCTCCTCTTGCTGTCGCTTCTCTCCTTCGCTACTGTCAGCGCCATCGCTTCTCTCTCCCGTGCAGGATAGCGTTGCCTCTACCGTCGATGTTGTCCTTGCTGGCTTGTCTCCATGGCAACCTCCTAATGCAAGGATAGTTCCGTCCATCGCCCTCTCCTCTGGATAGTCCTGTCCGATCCTCTATGCGCGGATAGTCTTGTTCACCCTCCTCCTCTCTGGATAGTCCTGTCTGAGTTCTCCTCTTCCTTTGACTGTCATGGCTTCCAATGGTAGCAATCATTCCTGTTCATCTGTGACACATGATGGCTCTCACGTCTGCAACGATGTTCTCCTCCACAGCTTTCCTAGGGTCTCTAAGAAGTTGAATAGTCCCAACTGTCTCCTTTGGGCTCAATGCCCACTGTAACGATCATCATTTGTCTCGTCCACCCCCTGATGTTGTTGATCCCGAGTATGCCGATTGGTTTGCTAACAATGCTGCTATTATCTCTTGGATGCTATCCAATATGGAGCTTAGTGTGGCTCATGGTGTCTCCTTAATGCGCTCGGTGAAGAAGATTTGAGATCATCTACGTCGAGCATATGAGTTTGAAAAAAACATCTCCAAGATGCTTCAAGTGTATGAGCAGTTGTTTCATCTCAAGCAAGGAAAAAAATCTCCCTAAGACCACTATAATATTTTTAAGGGGCTAATGGATGAGTTGAATTTGTATTAGCCTCCCACCACTAATCTTGTCACCTTCAACCGCTACTGTGAGGAATTGGCTGTGGCCGTTTATCTTGCCAGTTTAACTCCAGAGCTTGCTATATAGGTTCAAGGTTAGGTGTTGAGTGTTGACCCCAAGCCCAGTCTTGATGAGACCTTTGCCAAGATCATGAACATCTCACTTCCTTCCATGACTTCTGCCCCTTTTCTTGTTGATCAGTCTGCCTTGGTTGCTTTGGGTTGTCGTGGGTGTGGTCGTGGAGGGTGGGGCCGGGGAGAGAGACGTCCTAAATGCAATTGGTGTGGCAAGTTGGGCCATCGTTCAAAGAAGTGCTAAGACAAATATCCTCATTTGAAGCTCCCTCTTGCTACAGTTAGCATGGATTCACCTAGAAGTGGGGGTGCTACCTCATCTGGACCTACCATCACCATTTCACAGGCGGACTACAATCGTCTCTTGCAAGGACAAGGCGCAAGTTCCACTGCCATGAGTGCTCATACTTCTTTGACTCATCCAGGTACTAATACTAGCACCGCCTTGATTGCCTCTGCTGGCGATCCTTGGATCATAGATTCAGGTGCCTCCTCCCACGTCTTAGGTACCTCTTCCTTATTTGATCGTCTGTCTTCACTCACTGACATGTCCACTATCACTATAGTCAATGATCGTTCGTGTCTTGTTTCTAGTAAAGGAGAGGTTCAGGTCTCTTCTTAGATAAGACTCAATGACGTTTTTTATGTACCTGAACTTTTATTTAATTTGTTATCCATTGGTGCTATTACAATTCAGCTATTATACTCTGTCACTTTCTATCCTTTTGATGTTACCTTTCAGGACTTGCAGACGGGTTGAAGGATTGGTTTGGGGCGTAGACAGCAAGTTGATGCGGTGTACCTTTTGGTTTGCGATGATGTTCCTAGTGGCTTGGTCGTGTGCTTGTCAAGTGCTAATTCCTCAATTTTGTGGCATTATCACTTAGGTCATCCATCTTAGGAGAAGCTCTGCCAAGCCCTTCCTTGGATTTCTATTTTGCCTTTTGATTGTGAGTCATGTCAGCTTAGGAAGCACTATTATGCAACCTTCAAGCACTTACATCTTATTTTGTCAAAAACTATATTTGATCTTGTTCATTGTGATGCTTAGGGTTCTAATCATGTTGAGTTTGTTCGGGGTCATAAGTACTATATAGTGTTTGTTAATGATTTCTCCCACGTGTCGTGGGTTATCTGTTGAAAAGTTGTCAAAGTGTTGTTGATGTATTTCAAACCTTTTTATCTGAAATAAAGAATCAATTTTCTATTTGTCCCAAAATGTTACGAATTGACAATGCCCTTGAATTTGTGCAATCTTCCTTTCAAGTTCTTTGTTCGTCTCAAGGTATTATCTATTAGACCACTTGCCCTCACACCTCTCAGCAAAATGGGGTTGTGAAACGAAAACATCGTTACATCTTAGATGTTGCTCGCACCCTCATGATGCACATGAAAGTCCCCAAGTATCTTTGGTCTGATGCCGTTCTCACAGCTATTTTTCTGATCAACCAGATGCCCTCCTCTCCTTTAAGAGGTGTTATTCTTCTTCATTGTTTGTATCCGGATGCTAAGCTATTCCCTATCACTCCTAGAGTGTTTGGGTGTATGGGAATTGTTTAGGATCTCTCTCCTAACCTTCATAAGCTCTCTCCTAGGGCTATTAAGTGCATGTTTGTTGGATATCCTAGTATTCAACAAGGATATTGTCTATATCATCCTACTACACGCAAATACTATATTTCCATGGATGTTACCTTTTTTGAATCTCAATCCTTTTTGGACTCCATGGATGAATTTCCTTTGCCTATTCAAGAGTCTGTTCCCCTTTCAGGACCTATCGAAATTGATGAAAACTATAGTGATCACGCCACAACTTCTGAAGAGAACATTGTACAAGATAGCACCGATCAACCCCCATTGCAGGTATATCATCGTCAACCACACCCATTTACTTCAGATACACCTCCATTGCCCTCTTCTGATGTTGGTCGTGAGTCCACCACCACCACCACTCCATCTCTTGTTGACCTTCCTATTGCCTTACGGAAGGGCACTTGTTCTTGTACCCAGCATCCATTATCTCAGGCTATTTCCTATGCTACCCTTGATCCCACCTTCCGTAACTTTGCCTTGTCTATTTCTACCAATTCCATACCCCAAGATCCCTAGGAGGCACTTTGAATTTCCCATTGGAAGGCAACTATGGATGATGAAATGAGCGTTCTTGTTTCTCGTGGTACTTGAGATATTTTTTCTTGTCCTAAAGGAGAGAACATTGTTTTCTGCAGATAGGTTTACACCATTAAACGTAAACCTGATGGTACTATAGACAGGTATAAAGCCCACCTAGTTGCTCGAGGTTTCTCGTAGGAGTATGACATTGATTATTCTAAAACTTTCTCTCCTGTTGCTTGTCTTGATTCTATTCGTATGCAACTTTCTATAGCAGTCAATCACTCTTGGCAACTTGTTTAACTTGATGTCAAGAATGCTTTTCTGTATGGAGACATTGATAAGTAGGTGTTCATGGCACAACCGCCAAGCTATTTTACTTAGCGGGAGACCAAGGTGTGCCTACTTCACAAAGCTATCTATGGCCTCAAGCAAAGTTCTAAGGATTGGTTTGAGAAGTTCTGCAGTGTTATGTAAAGTGGTGGTTTTGATAGTTGTAGAGTTGATCACCCTATATTTATCAAGAAAATTTCTTGTGGAGTGACCATTTTTGCCGTGTATGTTGATGATATACTTCTAATAGGTGATGACAGTCACGGCATTAAAGAAACCAAAAGGTTTCTTAGAAGGAACTTTGTGACAAGGGACATGGGAACACCTAGATACTTCCTCGGTGTAGAGTTTGCATACTCTAGAGGGAAACTATCTTTATCACAACAAAAATATGCCTTGGATTTGTTAAAGGAGACAGGTCTTGAGGGGTGCAAGCTAGAAACTACATTAATAAAACAAAATCATGCTTTATGGGATGAAGAGTCCCCTCCTTTTAATGATCTAGGAAGATACAAACGGTTAGTTGGAAAGCTTATATATTTAACCGTCATAAGACCGGATATATCTTATGTGGTAAATCTATTGAGTTAATTTATGCATGCTCCCAAGGAGATCCATTGGCAAGGAGCTCTAAGAATAGTGGCCTACATCAAGAACACTCTTGGAAAAGAGCTTTTGTACAAGAAACATGGACACTTGAGAGTAGAGGACTTCTCTAATACTGGCTATGTTGGAGACAAAATTGATAGAAAGTCCACTTCTGGATATTGCACCTTCCTTAGAAGAAATTTGGTTACATGGCGTAACAAGAAACAAAATGTGATTCCAAGTCCAGTGTTGAGGTTGAATACAGGGCAATGTCTCAAACTACTTCAGAGCTGATCTGGCTCAAAGCCTTGCTACAAGAACTTGAGGTTGAGGTGAATCTACCTATGCCCATGCATTGTGACAACCAAGCTGCTATATATATTGCAAGCAATCCAACCTTTCATGAAAGAATAAAACATGTTGAGTTAGATTGTCATTTTATCAGGGACAACGTCACAAAAAGGGTGATCTCTACACCCTTCACTTGGTTTGAAGACCAAGTAGTTGATGTTTTTACTAAAAGTTTAAGTATGAGTGTTTTTGGAAATCTTTGTAATAAGCTAGGCATGTATGATATATATGCTCCAACTTGAGGGGAAGTGTAAAGTTACTTATTCTTGTGTTAAGTGCCTATTTACATGTAAGGGTATATAACTCATCTTTTGAATGTTGTAACGATACACTAGTTTTTTACCATTCTCAACAATATTACCAAGAAAGATTTTACCCACATCATTCCACATGTCATTTGAGCCATAGATTGGTATTTAGCTTTTACACTAAACCTAGAGATCACATTTTGTTTTTACTTCTTCAAATGACTTTAACAATATGTTTGTGCATGTAGAATTTATTGAAAATGAATTGAGAGGATTTATTTTTTGAGTGAAATTGAATTAAATAGAAATGACTTTAGTACAAAAGTGTTTGTACACCTCTTAGAATTGAATAGATATAGAAATTCTAGTAGTCAGACGGAAGCAGGTGAGGAAGTTTGAGTTGGTCGAACAATTCATACCTCGTGAGTCTGGACTTCATTTCTATCTAAAATTGAAGAGTAAACAATACCAATGGAAATGAATTAAATTCAATTTCGCTAACACAAATAAGTGATTCATAAAAATTGAATTTACTTTAATTTAATTTTCATGAATTCCATAAGCACAAATGGACAATAAGTTACCTCTAATATATGTACAATAACTAGAGATAGATTTTTGATCTCCTCAATCTCTAACATATCTTAAGTAAGAAAAAACCTCTATTTCTAGGTGACTATGTCTCGAATAGACCAAACCTTTTCCTAAAGTCTATTTGATATATGTTGTTGTTCAATCTTAAATCTCTCCCATTCAACAATGTTACTAATTTTATCAAACTAAACCCTTGGAATTTATTTTAAGCCATAAATGGATTTTTTAAGATAACAAATCATGTTTTCTCCTTGAGCAACATACTTAAAAGGTTACTCCATTAGCACCTATTTCTATAAATCACTATATAGAAAAACATCTTTGCATTCAATTGATGTTACTCTCAATTCTAATTAATGACTATGGATAAAAATGTCTTAATGTAGTCAATAAGTGACAATCAATTGTAACATTAGAATGGTGTTATATAGTTTATACCCATCCATAAGTGACAACATGAGCATTTACAAGCTGAAGTGGTAAGTCTCGTATCTTGTGCATCACGAGTGCTCATCTCCTCATCCATCATTGTTTTTCAGTGTGGTATTTGTAATACTTTGAAATGGTTCCTAAGAATAGACTTGACAAAAGAAAAGAGAAAACTCTTGAAATGATGAGTTCAAATAATGATATGAAACAAAAATAGAAATAGGATAGGTAATATAAGTTCCTTTACCTATTCTAAGGGTAAAGGAAGCTCAAAGGACTTTAGTGAAGTAGATGAACCTACACCTACAGTTAAGGAAAGTTGAGGCATAGAGAAATTTGGTTGTATTTCTCGTTGATAATGATATACCTATAGTAGAGGAGAAGTTGTAGGTCTAACATCATTTATTAAGCTTTTATCTACAGTTGACAATTTAGATAGGACAAGGAGCTCTCTTAGGAGAATTATTTTGTGTCTCAAAGAATGAAAAGGATTTAAAAAAGGTAATATCAACAAATACAAAATACCAGTACGTAGCGAGATGATAGCATTATACCCTTTTTAAGTATGTTAGAATCTTACAAAAATGCATTCAATAGATGAAGGAGAGAACTTGCTAAGACCAAAAGTTAAACCATGAACAAAGTCAACACATTCAAAGTCATCAATGACCAAGAGTATCCTACAAAAATGCACTTAATAGATCAAGGAGAAAACTCATCAAGACCAAGAGTTAAATCATGAACAAAGTTGACACATTCAAAAACTTTTGAAGGAAGACAAACAATTCAACATTGGAATTGAAACAACACAATGGGAGATAGGGAAAGATGACATCTAATTAACTAAGCATGATAAAGACAAAACAACATCAAATTACAAGTACTAAGAAATCTACATATGTAACATAAGTGTCCCAACATCAAGAATGTATTAATGTTTGCACTAAGACACATCACTTTGCTAAGACATGTGGGCAAGTTGGTTTGAGGAAAAATACCTAATGAGGCACACACTGTTTACACAATAGTTTGATTAAATTCTAAAATATTGTCAATAAAAAAAATTTAAGTATGCAGAAATGAATTTTTTATTTCATTAAAAAAAGTTGAATAACAACTAGAACACGTTTCCAATTATTCAACAAATAAAATTATAATACGTAAAAATAATCATCCACAAATACAATGTAATATTGATAATCAATAAGACAAGAACCCTTAGTCGGATTTCAAATATCACAATGAACAACTTTAAATGAACTTTGACTTGAAACAAGACACTAGCAACCAAAGGTAGCACAATAGTGCTTGCCCAATTAACATGATTTACCTCAAAAGCAGAAACAAATAATCATGGTAATGTCTGTTGAAGCTTGCAAAAAGAAGGATGCTCCAATTGATAATTTTAAAGAGTAGAAAACTCAAAAGGTTGATGTCAAGTGTGTCAATTCATGAGGATTATCATCCTGATAAAGTTTATAAACACCCTATGTAACTGTATGGCTTAAACCAATCCTTTTCCTCATTTACAAGTATTATAAAACACAATGAAAAGGAAAAAAAAGATACTAAACAAGAAATAATATGCTCAAATGCTAATAACACCAATAGACAATAGCTTAGCTAGAAAGTTAGGGAAAAAAAGAACATAGTAAAGTGTTAATAGTATCAATAGACAATAGGTTAAGTAAAAGTCTAAGGACAAAAAAGAATACAATCAAGTGTTAATTGAGAAGTAGCTTGAATAACCCATTTGCTAGAGATAGAGCAAGTACATCCATCAACTATAGATGCAATGTTTACATCAAATAGGTAGAAAGTTAAGTAAATATGTGAAGAAGATCACAAACGATACTTGTGAGATTGTTTGGTAGCAATCTTGATCAAAGACATCTCCAATGAAAAGGATAGTTCTACACTTCAAGCAGTAATAACTCTACACAACAACACTAAAACAAGAGAATACCTCACCCTAGAATCTCCCCTAATTCCCCTTTTTATATCTTCTACTGGGTTAAGTCAACCTAACTTGATAACCCATTTATTCCGTGAATAAGTACCTGCTACATCACCCCTTGGATGAAGAAGAGATCTTGTCCTCAAGGTCAAGAAATTGTTGATGTAGTTTGTAATAGTCCTGCCATGTGGCGAAAGCCTCATTTTCCCCTATCCATTATACGCAAACCTTGATAATGGTCTGATGTCCCCGCCTAATGATCCAACACTCCAAAATCATGCAAAGTTCCCTGTTCACCATTAGGTAAAATATGGGGTTGTCCAGGCTTGTTACTTGTGTCATAGGGCCCATCTTCTTATGCAACTAAGATACATGAAACACTGGATGGATACATGACTCTGAAGGAAGCTTGAGCTGATATGCCACCTTCCCTACTCATGCCTTCACCTAAAATGGTCCATGGTACTGTGCCACCAACTTCTGTGAGCATCAAGCAGCCACACTAAGTTGACAATACGATTATAACTTTAGATATACCCAATCGCCAACAGTAAACTACTCCTTGTGCATCACTAATCCGCCATGGTCTTCATTCGATTTTGAGCCTTCTCCAAGTTACCCCATAATTGCTGAAAAAGAGCATCTCAGTCCCTCAACTCATCGTCCATTGTGGCCGCCTATGTGGTGTCAGCCACATATTCCAATGGTGTCAGAGGTTTGACCCCATAAATAACCTCGAAGGGAGAGAAAGTTCTAGCCCCATGCTCTATTGTACTATACTAGTACTCCACCTAAGGAAGCCATCATTCCCACTCCTTAGCGTGCTAGAAGGTAAAACAACAAAGGTATGTCTCCAAAGTGTGATTGAGATTCTCCATTTGTCCATCCATTTGAGAGTGATAAGCCAAGGATATACGTAGTTGGGACCCTTGGGCATGCATCAGCTTCTACTAAAAGGTGCTAGTAAATAGTAGGTCACGATCACAAACTATGGATTTCGATGTGCCATGCAATTTGACCATGTTATTGATGAATGTTCAAGCCACCTCTTTTGCTATGTAGTGTTTAAAGGGGATGAACTGGCCATACTTAGAGTCTATCCACCACGCAAAAATGCATGTTTCCCTTTGAACAAAAACAACTCATCAATAAAGTTCATACCAATGCCATTCTAGCTTTTTTACAGGATTTGGAGCAGTTCCAGTAGTCTGGTTAGCATGATATTACTGTATTTTACCTACTGAAAAATATCACACTCTCGAATATACTCCTTTAAGTCATGGCACCACCCCTTCCATTACACATTAGATTATATTATTTTCACACTTTTTTCGGACCTTGAATGTCCTATTGAGGGTGTAGAATGAAATTTTTGTAGCAATTTCCTTCACAAGTGACCCTCCTTCACAATTACTACCCAACCCTTGTAGAAAAATACTCTGTCTATCACCTGGTACACACTGGGGTTCAACTTCCCCTCTTACCATTTTTACAACAATATTTGATAAGCAGTCAATTGGTGATGAGTTTCGATCTATTGAAACCAAGTTGGAGTAATGATGATAATGACTTGACATTGGGGTTCCAATTGTTCATGTTAGAAAAGAGCGTCGACAACCTTATTGTGCACCCTAGGCTTATACTCGATGGTGTAATCAAACCTCAATAATTTTGTTAACCACTTCTCTTAAGTTGTGATCTAAATCTCCAAATCATCCAAATATTTTAAGCTAAGTTAATTCATGCATATCACAAACTATCTCCCCAATTGTAACTATCACCATTGACTAATAGCTGTCAAAATAGCTAGCATTCTTTTTTCATATATTGGTAAAGACCTTTGTCTGTCTTTGTAGATCCTACTCATAAATGCCAATGGTTGCCCTTCTTGCATCAATACTGCTTCCGTTCCTACCCTTGAAGCACCACATTCTAAGACAGAAGTCTTAGAGAAATCAGGTAAGGCTAACAAGGGAGTGGACGTCAAAGCCTCCTTTAATGTTCTGAAAGCAACTTCCATCTCTTCATCCCATTTAAATCTCTCTTTCATGAGGGCACTATTCAATGGTTGTGCAATCTTGCCAAAATCACAAATGAAATGACAGTAATAGTCTATTAATCCCAAGAGGTTGTGGATCCCTTTGACATTGCAAGGAATTAGCCAATCTACAATAGCATTTACCTTATCATCTTCCATAGTTACGCTCTCTAGCCCTACCACATGTCCTAAGTAATTAATATGATTCATTACAAATTCACATTTACTTCTCTTGGCATAAAATTGGTTCCATGCCAAGATCTCCAACACTTTCTCCCAATGTTGCAAGTGAAGCTCATAGGTGACATTATACACCAATAATTACTATGATTCACTACAAATTCACATTTACTTCTCTTGGCACAAAATTGGTTATGTGCCAAGATCTCCAACACTTTCTCCAAATGTTGCAAGTGAAGCTTATAGGTGACACTATACACTAGTATGTCATTAAAGAAAACAAGCACAAATCATTGCAGATAAGGTCTAAATAAATCATTCATAACTGCCTAAAAAGTAACTAGGGTATTGCACAACCTAAATGGTATCACCATGAACTCGTAATGTCCATTACGAGTGCAGAACACTATTTTGTGGATGTCTTGTTCTGCCATGTGGATTTGGTGGTATTCTGATCTTAGTTCGATCTTGGAGAACTATCAAGCTCCATCACGTCTTTCCATCAACAATTGACTGCTTACCAAAGATTATTACAGAAATGGCAAGAGGGGAAGTTGAACCTCGATGTGTATTAGGTGATAGACAGAGTACTTTTCTACAAGGGCCGGGTAGTAATTGCGGAAGAGAGTCACTTACAAAGGAAATTGCTGTAGGAATTTCATTTTACACCCTTAACGGGACATTCAAGGTATGAGAAAGTGTGAGAAGAATGCAATCTAATGTGTATTGGAAGGGGTGGCATCAAAACTTAAAGGAGTATATTCGGGAGTGGATATTTGTTAGCAAGTAAAATACAGCAATACCATGTCGATTAGACTACTGGAATCGCTCCAAATCCCGCAGCAACCGGCATTGGTATCGACTTTATTAACGAGATGCCCTAGTTCAAAGGGAACATAGTGGACAAACTTAATAAGTATGACCATTTAGGCAACTGTGACCCAATCATCTAACTCGACCCTATGCAACGACAACAAACGTTCGATTGTGTGCCCCCATTCCACGAGATCACTAGTGCCATCGTACATGGAAAAATTGATCTTGACATTTGGAAAATTTCTTCTCGACGATCGCCCTCCCCATTGTCGGTTGACACCTCCTCCCCCTTATGATGATTCTGTCATCCCTAGGTGTGTTGTTGACTGTGTAGTCTATGTTGCCATTTGACCCTCTAGCAATGTTATTCGCGTGTCCATTTTTTCATCCAAACATTGCATCAACTTGATAACTAACAAATCACATTCTCTGGTGGGCAAGGTTGGTTAAGTTCCTTCAATCGGTGGCTCTGATACCAAATGTGAAGAAAATTGCAAATGGTACTTATGAGATCATCTAATAGAAATCTTGATCGATGAAATCTCTATTGAAAAGAATAGTTCTGTACTTTGAGTAACAATAGCTCCACACAACAACACCAAAAAAAAGAGAATAGTTCACCTTAAAATCTCCCCTTTTTATATCTTCTACTAGGTTAGGCCAACTTGACACAATAACCCCTTTATTTTGTGAATAAGTATCATAAGAAAATAATTCATAGATACCTAACATATATAAGGATGCTCCAAATTCTACTATTCAAGAATCATTTCTGAAAGCTAAAACAATAGTTGTATTTAACAAGTCAAGACAAAGGATACAGTGGTAGATACCAAGCATTTTTAGAACTGCAAAAACTCTACATATTCAACTTCTTTGAATGTCACTATAAAAGCATTGAATTAGAATCAACTTGTGTGACCTTTCTAAAAGTATCAAAAAACTTATTGAATAACTAAACTACCACAGGTTTTCAAAAGTTCTACAAACATCTATCAAACTAATGGTTGTGTCATCTATAACACTCACAAGGCCACCTACCCCAACCTTCGCAACCATTGCCTCATCCTACATTACGACCACAATCCCAAGCAGTCATTGCAAATTAATCCACCAAGAGTGTAGAAGTTAATGAAGAGATATGCAACACCTTGGAAAAAGTGGTCTGAAGATCAAGAAGAGTGTCAACCCCAAGTACTTGAGTACATACTTGACTTGCAATCTTTGGATTCAAACTATGAAGATAAGCAGTTATAAACAATCCATCACAATAGCATTTGATTTTGGTGATATATGTGGTAAAAGGTTGATATATCTCCAACTCATTAGCAAGGGCACAAAAAGAAGAGATGTTCCTGAATGGTATGTCCCTCCTAATGATCTTTGCTCATAAACCTCAAAGACTCAACTAATGTGTTTTTCATAACCATAAGCAAGATAAAGTACCCTAAATCCTTTGTGTAGACTCAACTAACATTACACTCCAAGTAATGTTAGGCTCAATGCTATTTAGCATCTAAGAAGTAATTGTTACATCAATAACACATTAATCTTCATATGTTGCATGTTTGCATCAAGTGGATGTGAAATGTATTAAGACATTTATGGAAAAGTTAAAAGCTTTTTAAAACTATGCCCATAGAATATACTTTCTATCATTTAGTTTCTCAAAGGTACTACTTAGATTCTTTGCAAGAGCATTAAAGACCCGTTTGTGTACGTTGTGGAAATTTTAAAAAATTAATTTTAAAAAATTATAAATATTTTATATTTTAATATTTCAAATATAATTTTACATTTTCCTTATAACCACAAATTTAGCAATACTCAAAGAAGGTTAGGTAAGATACACAAGATTAGGAAATTACGTCGTGATGAAATTTTCATCAACCGCAAAAATTTTCCCGACGTAATAGGTGAAAAATGATGAAAAAGTTTATACTTGTAATGATAGAAAAATTTAAATTTTTTCCAAATTTTCCATTATGAACAAATACTTGAAAATTCAGAAATTTTTTTAAAATTTTCCTTTTTTAAGATTTCCTATGTGCACAAACCCCTCTTAAGAGATTCCATGGAATTCATCAAAAAATATAAATTTACATCTAAAATTTTGGAATAAACTTGACATTCCACCTTGAAAAAACAAGGTGGAAGAGATCTCCCACCTTCAGTAGTGTTGAGAAGATAGAAGTCTAATCAAAGTCATAGGTTAGTAAATAGACAAAAAAAACAAGAATGCCTAACATAAGGGAACCCCAAACCTAGCAACCCCAAAATTAAGGTTGAACATCCAATTCAAGCAGACAACCTAGAACCACATAGTCGAAGCCATAAGGCCTAGTTGACACTGGCACAACCAAATCTAATGGAGATAGAGGTTGCAACAATAGTGGTGGCAGAAATGACAATTAAGGTTCCAATGACCAATTTTGGAAAAGTGGGTGTGGATTTAGGAGAGATTTGGTTCTAGTATTATGTGGTTAAGGTGAGAAAATCAAGTGTTATATCACTAATCATGAGTACAAGATCCTTTATGCTAAAGTTTACACAAATACGATGAAGTTACCAAAATAACCATACAAGTTATTCTAATGGTAGTCACTATAAATTTTGATTTTCATGTAATAGCAACAACGTCGACCATAATCCTACCATGTGATTCCTTTTATTTTAAGTATTTCTATTTATTTTCAAATATTCTATTAAATTACATAAATTTAAATATTTTTTATAATTCCAAATCAAGTAGCTTTAGGTCTACCTTTACTTTTGATTTCTCAACACATACCAATTAATTCTCCTCTCCTAACTAGTACATTTCTTGATCTCCTAAAAAGTGGCCAACCACTAAGTCAATTTTCTCCTGTCATATTTTCAATAAGTATAACTTCTACTATATTCCTAATAAAGTCATTTTGTAGTATTAAAACTCATTTATCTAAGCATATGTATTTTAACAACATTAACTTTTTGCATATACTCATGTTTCAAAGCCTAGCATTTTAAGCCATAAAATATAATTAGGCAAATGATAGTTTCATAGAATTTTCCTTTTAATTTTATGAGTATCCTCTTATCACACAACATTGTAGAAACATTTATCCACTTTATATATTCATCGTACTTTAATTTTATGAATACTATCTTCTATAATTTAACCATTGTTACTTCTTATAGGTCTTAAGTATTTAAAACTTTTTCATAAATCTAATGATCATCTAAGTATATACCTTCATCATTATTCCTATTATTGTTGAACCAAAATTCCTTATATTTAATTTTTGACCTACTCAATATAATATATAAATCCTTAGTCCAAAGTGTCTCTCCATAATTGTAATTTAAGACTAATTTCTAACTTACGTTCATCAACTAAAATTATGTCAAAATTTCCTTAGTTATTTCATGCATAACTAAGATAAAGACTTAATGAAGACTGTTGGTGTAAACCCATAATGTCTACAGAAAATTATCTAATTTCTCTTCCTATAATTTTAACACTAGTAATTATTCTTTCATACATGTTCTTTACAATATTAATATATCCTATTAGAACTCATTTTCTTTCTAAAATCCACTACAATAGATTTTGAGGTACTCTATCAATATATAAATTTTGATTTTCATCGGCATGGTTTTTTAATTCACAAGAAGCTTTATTCACAATAGGACAGCAAGAAAATCCTACTTCAACTCACCAGAGATGTAGCTCAGTACACTTAAATCACGAAACCAAGTGGTTGGCAAGACAATGAGAGTGGTCATCACAGCAAAAAGCACATGAGAGTCAAGATGCAACCCTACAAAACTTAAGTGTACTCCAGGAAAAAGGGAGGACAAGTTGTCACTCTCCAGGATTATGTACTCCACGCAGCAAGCCTATGAATCAAGGAGATGATATATAGATCATGGTAAGCAAGCCACAAGAAAAAAAGAAAGCGCAACTTCACAACATGACAAATGAATACAAGAGACGACTTACATATAGCTCCAAGTAGAGAATGACCTGTGAAGAAGAAAATTGAACAAGAAAAAATTAGTCAGCCTAGCAACAGGAGACAACACAAGGTGCCATCCACTATGATACTTACAGATACTACAAAACGACCAGTGGTGCCAAAAGCAGCTTGACCGATATCTGGATAAGTCTCAAGTCCAGGTTCGCTATCCAGGCATGAGCGAAGAAGCGTCCCTGTGTACCACGCCAATGTTGCAAATATGAAAAGAATGCAGAGCCCAGCCCAACCACCTTGTTTGATGGCATACGGTGTAGACAAGATTCCCACACCACAGAGCACGTTAATTCCTGCTCAGGTAATAATTTAATATCAAATAACAGTTTCCTTCTAATAAAACCTTGTTGTAAACGATCTCATGCAAAATATGATTTATTATGTACATAGTTGGTTGCCGTTAAAATTTCGTCTCAAAATCAATTGACTATGAGTGGAAAAGTTCTTTATATTAAGTCCAATTTTATTCCCTATATTGAAAAATGTAGGATTATTCTAACACTTTGTCTCACTTATAGTTTATTTTTAATTTTTTTATACCTACAAATATTTACAAGTAGATGTATGTGAACTGATTTTAATATTATATTAAAATTCTATCTCAAAATCAATTGACTATGAATAGAAGAGTTCTTTATATTTAAGTCCAATTTTATTTCCTACATGTATCAATGTAGGACTATTCTAACAAAGTTTGACTTTCTTCTTCTTTTTTTATAATGATTACGTTTTGCCTTGAATTGAATAAACTTTGTAAGAACGATAACTGTGATTGTATTTGTATGTGCAGTTCTTATCTTAGTTACAGTTAAGTCTTAAAATACATACAATGCTATAGAGTAACCAAAGCTGTGACTAGTACCTAATACTATTACAAACAATTTATTTCGAGAATTCACAAAAAATTTATTCTCTAATAACTTTTTAGAGAATTATTTTTAAAAAAAAACTAAAACTAATAACTGTACAAATAAAGGCAACCTACGCTATATGTTATGTTTACTGTTCAGTTTCTATTTGTTCCTTTACACGGATATTGGGCACTAGTAGACCGCCGACAATCTCGATTGGAAACATTTCAAGGGATGATACATCACCTACAAGTAAAAATATTGGCATTTTTTTACCTGCTCGAAATAAATTATAAGGTTGAGCAACTATGGCTCAGTTTTTTTCTTAAAAGAAAAATTGACTACTTACATAAAAACTATACATGTATTTATGTGAACATTTATTAATCACGTTTTTCACTATGCATCATAATATTTTATAGTATTATTTATCAAATAATTTTTACATTATTTATTATTCATTAGATATGATAACTATTAAAAAAATATTATTACCATAACTCTAAATAAAATACCATCATCATATTAATATAATAAATACTATTTATTATTTTATTACATATTTTATTTATTATTCATCGTATTTTTCGAAAAAATATTATCATAAATTATTCATTATTCTTTTACATATTTTATTCATTATTTATTATAATTTTTAAAAAATACTATTATTATTATTTCATTATAAATCGTATAATTTCTAAAATAAATCGTAAAACTCAATCAAACTTAACAAAGCACCTGCCCAAACACATGCTATATTACATCTCCATTTCAAACTTTATGTTCACCCATTAAGGTACGGCCGAAAAAAAAAAATGAAAAACCCATACCACCTCCAAAAGTTCAGGTCGAATTGAACCACTGAAAAGGCAGAAAAGTTATTTTTCTACGGGCCGATGAACACGTGCAGGCGACGGAAGTGCCGACAATCTACAAAACGAATTATTTACGTATAAAACCAAGTATGATTGGCATGAGATGCGGTGGGTCGAGGTATCTCTTTATCCATGTCTGAAAAATGCAGGTTCCTAAGATAGAGACGGATAAATATGAGAGGGGAGGGGACCACGGTGAGTGATCGCCTGGATCCACGATGCAGGGTCTACGTGATAATCACAAGAAAAGAACAAATCAGCTCACAAAATTGAAATTAAATAATGGGTTTGATGTTTTTTTTTTTCAGGTCCTAATTTTCACGGAATGGTCACGTGGTCCGGTCCTTTCCGAGGAAATGGTCAGATGATTTTTTTTTTGGTCAGAATTTTTTATTTCTTGATTTTACATTTATAATTTTTTATTTTTTACTTTCGGTTTTTAATTTTTTATTAAAAATACGAGAACAGATTTTCAAGTTCACCCTTCCCCAGGATCCTTACCACGACAGCTGGCATGACAAGATTGCTGAGAAAACACATGAATAAAATGATAAGCCGACAAGAGGTGACAAGAGGTGTCGACAGATGACAACATGTCCCACGGACAACAAAAGTTTATCTTTATTTATTGACAGAAGGCGGGAAATTATTTCTGGAAAACAAAAAAGAGCAATTCTTTTTTTTAACGTTACCAATCTAACGGCTCTGTAGCCCTACCAAGCTAAAATGAACGATTCATCACAGTGATCTTCTGCATTTCCGATCACCTGAATGAACCAGCAGGCCTTCATTTCATGTTCTCGCTATCATGATTTTTAATATATATTTTATGATATTCTTCAATTTGCTGATAGCATATGGAATTTTTTATGGTATTCAATTACCATACGTTATGTTCTCGACCGCCATCATATTTATTCGTCGATGAATGAATTTTGTAACACTATCGAGAAGGACCGCCGTCTGATTTCCTAGAAAGATTTTTAATTAAAAGCGTTAGGTCACATGGCATTTTCATCAAGAGACGGCAGCATTATGACTGGTTTATTTTGCGACATGTGTATATATAATTTTTAAAAAAAATGTGTGGGGCCCCGGCTCCACACATTGGACCAATAGTTGCGGTAATCAATGAGGGCGTTCCTAATAAAATTGAAAAATAGCAGCAAATTCCCTAAAATTTCAACGCCAATAAAAAGCACGTACCGTTAAGTACACCTTGGGTAGAAGAGCACTGACGTGGGGCCCCGGCTCCTTCACGGCAGATCATGGGCTTGTACTCCTCCTTCGCCAGTTTCCTCGAAGAATGCCGCCTTGACGGCATGGGTGGTGGTAGGTGATCAGGTAGCAAGGCATCGGAGCTCTTCCGCTCCTCCACCTCATGGTGCTGTTGCCGCTCGGGCAACAGAGGCTTGATCAGGGAACCGACGATGTCCGGTGAGTGCTTCCCCTGGAACGAGGAGGTGATGAACGAGCTGCTGCGTCTGCCCAGCGTGGGCGTTCCGAGGAACCCTATGCTCGTCGGCGTCACGCTTGTGTACATGTCCATTGACTGCCTGCAGTAACAAAGTAATTAAAACAAGTCGGAGTGCACGAGTTAATTACCTTACAAAACAGTCCAAGAAGGTCAATATCGCAAGCATACACATCGATTTGATCTTGGAATCACAGGCATATTCGTAACGAGGGTGTTTTCGTCTTTTGAGATTTACTAGGGACCAATGAAGGGCAAAGACCATTTCAAGTTGTCCTCAGCCAACAGATCTGATGTATACCCGATCTTGAACTGTTCTCTAATGTAAACCATTTCGTTCGTCACGATCGGGATGGGTAGTACGTATTCCAGTTGCTTTTTTATTGTTTTCTCCCGTCTCTTCGTGGCCTTTAATCGTTGATGTGCATACTAAGATTGTGATGTATCATTAGAATAATTGTGTCGAGCTTTTTTGCAATCACATGCCGTGCTTGTCCTCATGTTCATAAAAAATCCCTGTGGTAAAATATTGATCTAATGATGTAGAATTTAAAAATACCCCCACCACCACATTTTGAAATTTTTTTTAAAAACCTTCTAAACAATCAGCGGCTAATAACCATTTGCAGTGGTGATTACACACTTAGATTTTTGTACTTTAATTAAATTACCATTTGCCAAAAAAAGACTGAAATCTGTTCACTGCCGATAAGCAGTCCACCACCACAAACACAAAATCACTACTTCTCGGTTGAAAACAAAAAGGTCGTCTTTGAACTCGAAAACTTTTCCAACCTTTGCCGATTAGAATCTAGAGCTTATTATTGTTGGACAGCACTCAATGTCAGGGCTCACAAAATATAATTATTGAATATATATATATAAGGTAGATTTGAATTAATGTAGATGCAACAATATCGACCCATGTAGAAAGGAATCTCTCTCTCTCTCTCTCTCTCTCTCTCTATATATATATATATATATATATATATATATATATATATAAAAGGATTAATGCAAATGCAACATCAATAAATATAATAACGTTCATCCGTGAATTTTAAGAAAAATAAAAAAAGTTAGATAAAATTTAAATATTAACAACGATATATTACTACTAGTATTTACAAGAACATTAACCACATGTATATATATAAATTGATAAAAATGTATGTACGTGAATGAATGTGTGTGTGTCTATATATATATATATTCAAAAAAGTGAAAGCGATCGTTGAGTTTCCAAAGATGATGATGGCATCCATACCATCGATTAAAATAGGTTAACCAGGAAGATCGCCAATGGAACATGCGCGATCTCGAACTCGCCAACAAACTCCGAGGGTGCGGTTGGAGGAGGTGTGTGCAGAAAATATTTATGTAACTCTCCCCTTTATCAGTTTCTGAGATCCAAATCCTCTGTTACCTTTTTGTTATCACTTTCGTTTACTCGCATCCGCTGTGAACGCGATGAGAGTTATTCAAAGTATTTTTTTATAGAAAAAATACTCGGAAGCAGATAATTCCAACAGCTTGAAACGCGAGTCATTTAAAATAAAAATAAAAAACATCACGAAGCGACGAGCAGAATGTAGATGAGTACGAGAGAATCGCTGTTTTCTATTCCAAAGGTTTGCAATTCTCAACGGTGAAGGAGGACGACACGTACCTGTAGCTCTGCGGCCAGGAGGTGGTGTAGGAATTGGGCCTGCTATTGCGAGGGCTACCACTCCCATCGGAGAAGGAAGCCGAGGAGTACTCGGATTCGCATCCGATCCCTCCCTGTTCCTCGTCGTGTTCATCGTCGTCGTCATCGTCGAAGTTAAAGTCGTCACGATCCTCGTCCATCTCTCTCCCGCTCTCCTCCACGAAGATCGTCCGTTCCGGCGGCGCCGAAGCACTCATGATCAAACAAACACCGTCCGAACCGAATCCGCGAAATAGGGAAAAGAAAGAATCAGGCGCCGATCTGATGAAATCTCGGAATGCGATTCGGATTTTGACCGTGCAACTTGACCTCCTGCACTGGAGTGTCGAGGAGTGTGAACAGAGTTGAGGAGGAGGAGGAGGAGGAGGAGGAGGAGGAGGAGAAAGAACCAGAGGAATGAATGCTTTTGGTTTCGGCGATGTAGGTCGCGCTTTATATGCAAATCGTTCTCTCTCTCTTTCTTCTGAAAAATTATGCGCGTTTGTTCGAGATTTTAGCGAGGTGAGGTAAATTTTACAATTTCTTAGATATAAAAAAGTGATGATTGTATTTTTTTAAATTTATAATAATAATAAATAAAATATATAAATAATAATAAATAATATTTATTATTATAACATGATTTTTTCTATACCTTTTTAAATACTCTAAATTAGGTACATTGGCTCGATGAGGGTGAATTAAACCTTATGTAGACCAAGTAGATTGGATTAAGGTGAATAGGCATTTAGGCTTAAAAAAAATTACCACTTAATCTATTAAGGTTAAATTAAGAAAATCTATATGATATATGATTACAGGTAATTAACATCGTACTTAAAATACAAAGCTCATTAAGGTCTAATCAAAGAATTAGAAAAAACTTTGTGGGTACGTGTAAAAAAGGGGTTAGGCACCTCATGCATCCAATGTCTTGACCTCTTATATAATTTAATAAGTATTAGTCTATATGATGTATTTATATATTCTAAGTGAAAGAATATGTGAATTAAAGTCTTGGACTCATTAAGACCCAAGAAGAGATATTAGGTCTTTAAACCCAAGATGAAGTAAACTAAGGAAACTTAAGAAAAAATTGTGAGATTTTCATACTCGTGTAGCAGTAAAGATTCACAATTAGCATGTAAAGAAGATTCACAGTTGCAGCATTCATATTTAAATTTAATATTTTAAATGAACAATTATCAATATCATATCCTACGTAACCACAATAAGAGCATGAAGACACTGAGGAATAATTTGAAATTCTTCTAAAAACATCATGAAAATCACTAGAATCCATATTACTACTCAAAGAAAACCCAGATCAATAAAATAAATCCACGACACTGCAATTTTCCCAAATCAGAAAACTTCACTGCAATTTCTCAAAAAATATTTTTAAAAATTGGTTAAGTTGTCAATCTACGCCAAAACCTTATTCGATGGATTTTTAATCCAAAGTTTTAAAACCCACGATATACATTGAAGCACATGAGCAAATACAAGTCATTCTTCCGCAACGACTAGTTAATCAGTTAACAAAATAAATTCCTCTCTGAATGAAACTCAATATAGTTTGAGTTTGACGATAGAAATAAAAGACAAGCTTAAAACCTAAAGAAGAAAACTACAACTAGTCTAATTATCCTACCTTAGCTACAAACCTAATATTGAAATGCAATAAAAACAAGTTTCAGATAGTTGGTTGAAGTTGGTGTTTTGTACCACAAGCTCTTTGAAAAATAAAATCCTAACTAATATATTCCTAACTTAAAATAACTAGACAAATAATCAATAAAAACCAATCTGAAATCACATAAAAAGTATTCTCCCAATCTATTTCCATTGCCAACCATAGAAGTGTCAATCTAATCGTACCGTACGATTTTTGTATCGACACAGTCTACACCTCCAATAAGCTAACCTAAACATGACCTGTGACACGAAAAAATACTATTCATATTGGTCAACGACACGATTTTGACTAATACGATTTTTTAATTAATTAATTATTTATATATATTTAATATTTAAATTAACAAATAAATTTTAAAAAAATATTTATTTAATTAACAAATAACAACATTCAATATTCAACATTAAATCCTAATTAATTTACTAGCATATCTATGGTAAAATATGCACCCAAAATATATAATGTAAAGATTTCATTCTAATATTTTAAAAATTTTTGTTTCATCATATTTACTATTAGTTGGAAAAATAGATATGCCTCATATTTATTAAAAACTCGTGAAATATCATATAAATGATACAACACATAAATAGATATAGAATAATAAATTCCTGATAATCTAACTGTTGCATCATAAAAAGTTTTAAAAATTCAACAAAACATTTTACAATTTTAAAATGATCATCATTTAATTATTGTTGATAATCATCACAACAATGACGATTATACATAGACATTATTAAAATTTCATATGATAATACATTTTCTAACATTAAATATAATAAATTCTACCTATGTTGAACATTTAAAGAGAATTTTTTATGCAACATTTCAAAAGAATCACATGTTTCATTAAATTATTGCTATCGCTTTCCTGAACTAGTTATAAAACTTACAACATTCTTAATAAGTTCAATATAAATTTTAATTTCTTTTACACCTGATTCTACAATAATATTAATTATGTGACACACATCTTTGGTAAAATAATTTAAAATTATTTGGTGGACTTATTCTAATTTTAAACATTGGTATTGTTGCAATATTATTAACTGCATTATCAAAAGTTATACTACCTATTTTATTTCTAATTCCATATAAATCAAAAATTTCCATAATATTTGCAAAAATTGTTTCAGCAGTACGTAGATGTTGAATTTTTCTAAATTCTATTAATTTTTTTTGTAAAATCCAATTTTGATCAATATAATATGTAGTTACAGCTATGTACCCATATATAGTTCTACCCAACCAAATATCTGAAATATATGCTATATATGTCATTATTGTACTCATAACATTAATAAATTCTAATCTAAGCTTATTAAATGAATTCAAAATATTTGACCTAATAGTATTTCTAAATACATGTTTATATTGTGGACAATATACTTTACTAATATATTCATCAAAACATTTATTTCTTCCAAAACTTATTAGTAAATGTTCTTGACAAATAAATTTAGCATGCAAGTCTCTAACCCTTTCAGAATCATAAGTCCATCAACTAACACTACCCTCAAGAGTAAAAGAAAGTTGAGTTTAAATAGTTTTATCTTTATTTCTATTTTCACATGTACTAATATGCTTAGTTAAATAACTTGTACCATCAGACGTTTTGCAACAGAAACCGACATTACAGAGGTGGCAGAAGGCTCGTTCCTCTAAAGTGTCGTCCGTCATAGTTTTCATTATTATTGTGTACTTTGACCAAATGGAAACTCACTTCCAAGACTTTCTCGGTGACCAGTTGAAGTTGAAACTCCAGTAATCTCCATTGACGACGTTACTTCAACTTTAGGAAAGTTTTCTTTAGGATATCTATAACCTCCAGAACTTTGACCTTGATAGTGGGCAAATGTTTGTGATTTGTGAAATGTGAATTGAGTGAGAAAATTTAAGAAATTAAGAATTAAGAATTAACATTTGATATTAGAGTGGAGGAGATGAGGAGTTGGGTGAAAAAAAAAATCCAACTCCCTTAATTTATAGAGAAAACTTGACGTGGTAGTTGACTGTTGCACCCGACCATCGATTGCTCATTGTGCAAAAGCAGGCCGCCTATTGGCCGTTGGACGTGGTAGCCGGCCACCCATTATGCGGAAGCGGGCCGCCTATTGGCCGTTGGATGTGGTAGCCGACCACCCATTATGTGGAAGCGGGCCGCCCGTTGGCCATTGGACACGGCAGTCGATCGCCCGTTGTGTGAAAGTGGGCCGCCCATTGACCGTTGTATGCGACAACCAACCGCTTGTTGTGCAGAAGAGGGCCACCCATTGTGCAGAAGCGGGCCGCTCGTTGTGTGGAAGTGGGCCACCTGTTGGTCGTTGGACACGGCAATTGACCGCCCATTGGCCGTTGGACGCGACAATTGGCCATCCATTACACGTCTTGCCTATTGCACGCCAACCCCGAGGACCTGATCGTTACACCTTGCAAGCTGTGACGCCAACCGACCGTTGCACTTCGACTTCAGCTCTTCAAACTCTTCCTCTTATTCTTCTTCTTCTCTTCTTTAGAGTTCAGACTTCAGTTCTTCACGACTTCACTTCTTCTGGAGTTCCGATCTTCCCTTCTTCTTCTCTCCTCTTCTTCTGGAGTTCCGATCTTCCCTTCTTCTTCTCTCCTCTTCTTCTAGAGTTCCGATCTTCCCTTCTTCTTCTCTCCTCTTCTTCAATTCACAATTCTTCCCTTCTCCTCTTTGGCTCTTTTTCCCGGAACTCAACATCGCGACCCAACTGTCAACCTAATTACTCTGTGGCCAACCCAATTACCCAGCAATCAGCTTAGGCACTTCAATTCTTCCTTTTCTTCTTCTCATCTTCAGACTTCAGTTCTTCACGACTTCACTTCTTCCGGTCTTCCCTTCTTCTTCTCTCCTTTTCTTCTTCTTCAGTTCTTCCCTTCCCCTCTTCGACTTTTCTTCCTAGGACCCAACGCTACGACCCAACTGTCAGCCCAATTACCCGACTGTCAGCTCAATTACCCGACCGTCAACTCAGGCACTTCAACTCTTCCTCTTCTCTTCTGTTATTCAGACTTCACTTCTTCCGACTTCCAGTCTTCCCTTCTTCTCTCCTCTTCACTTTTCTTCAGTTCTTCCAATCTTCCCTTCCCCTCTTCAACTCTTCTTCCCGAAACCCAACTATCAACCCAATGACTTGATGATCGGCCCAGGCACGATTCCCTAGCCTACCTGCCCCCACACGCAACCATTCACCCCGTCAGTCGCACAACCCAATGACCAATCCCCCCCCTCCTGAGACCTGACGACCATTTCCCCCATCAACCCGCATAGCCTTCCCCCTCACCCCCTCCGACAACCCACCTCATAGTCTCATGCTAGCCTGGGTCATACCTATTTTGTGCTAAAATTTGTCATACCGGCACAACACAAACTACCTAAAGGTCTGACCCAAACACGACCCACGATATGAAAAAATTTTCGTACTATGTCGTTGACCAACACGATCAAACCATGTCGAGCCATACTAGGTCGTGTCAGCACGACCCGAATGACAACTCTAGCCAACAAGTGGAAAAAGGTTAGAAAATAGAGTTTAATTCTAGTGATTCAAACCAAAACAAAGACAAGTTATCTAAAACAAAGTTCAATTCCAGCAAAAACCTACTCCCAACCTTCACCACAATGGGTAGCATGACTATAGGCGAGCACCAGGAGAGTTTCCTCTAGTTCTTCCTTCCATTCCTTAGAAAGTTCACCCAGTAATTCCTAGGTAGCTGTCACCTGACCTAGACTTCACCTTCACCACAATGGGTAGCACGACTATAGGCGAGCAACAGGAGAGTTTCCTCTAGTTCTTCCTTCCATTCCTTAGAAAGTTCACCCATCCTCCCCTCTTGTGCTGGTCGATCCCCTTCACTCTCTATTCTTCCTCCTTTTTCAGTCGATTTGATGGGACACACTGAAGAGGAGGGCAATCTACACACGATCTTCGATAGCCGATTCAATGCCTGCATGCACTTTGGTTGCTTACTTGATGCCCTCATGCGCTTTGGAGGCGATTAGTAATGGGTCGAACAATGCGAGCGTGCAGTCACTATCCTCCTTCCTATTTTAAATCTTGCATTCAAATACTTGAAACCAAGATCATATGTATTCCACTTGAAGGGCATAAGCCAATAAAATGATATTTATATAAGATTGCAAATGGCGTATATTGATATTCCTATGGGCAGATTTCACAATGGATTAATTCCGTTTATACAATTTTACAACAGAAGCTCATAAACATTTTCTTCATGACTAATAAATGTCTCAGCAAGATATTTTCTTCATTAAAAGTAGGATAGGTTCCTTCAAGAATAGTAAATGTACCTACATTAGCATATATCATGTAAGAGAGAATTTTCAGCAGTGTGATCATACATGAGGCAGTTAAAGCATGTAGGAATCAGATCATTAGCACCATAATAATTCCTATCCATTATAAGTTAAGCACACAAGATGAAAGAATAATATTTCACTTAAACACAACTAGACTTCAAGTAATTATTCTTGGAGACATGTTGTAATATCCCATCTAACTTCTGAAATAATTTGTTTTTCATAACCCAAGAATAATAACTATAAATGCATAACACATCAACAAACAGCTCATGCAATTAAACCAACTGAAAAGAAAAGGCAACTTCTAACATGGTGGGGAACTGGGAAGATAACTAAATCTTTGGTTGGTTCCAGCAACAAAAATAAATACATTAGCCCTCCATACAAAAGAGCCCATTTTTAGTACATTGCAGGACCAACAACTTTAACCAAAGAAAAACAACTGGAACAACATTCGACGTTTTTAGCAGAAAGAACACAGGTTAACTAAAACTAACACACAAAAGTCAGCTTCAACAGTAAAACAAAAGGGGTGATTCACGCCTGCCAGAAGTTAGGTGAACTTGAAGCCAATTGCTCAGTACCGACTAGAGGTGCGGTGATCCTGCGACGACGAAAGACCTGTTCATGCCATACAACACGAGCGATGTATACATTGTCTTGGGAATATAAAAAAAACATATACAGTTCTAGAAATTTCTTCTAGTAAATTTCTACTTCATGGAAACTCAATTTCTTGCAGGCTAGAGGCCTGCCTGACTATGGGTGGAAGACCACCCCTTTCCCCTCTCTCGAGCTGGGTGGTGACGAGCACCCCCTTCCTATAGCTCGCTCTACAAGGGGTTTCCTCCTGCACACCGTCGGTCAATCCCAGGTGGAATCACCGATGCGGGAGCTTGCTGTTCTTGGCTATGTGGAAACATAGGGAAGGGGGTGGCTGCCCTCTAGCTACTCAAGCCGTAGAAACCCTCATCCCTTCTCATCTTTCTTCTTCATAAACTAATCTTGCTAAGACAAATCCCAAATCACAAGATCTGATTTGTTTCTTACTGCGGTAAACACAGTTTCCCCTAAATCTCACAAAACTTCACTTGAATAGCAAGAAAAAGATGGATCAAGCTTCGTTACCTTGTGAAACTCCAAGCTCCAAGACTCCCTTCCATTCCAACTGCCCTCTCGCCTTCGTGAACACCTCCGAGACACGCAGATAACCTAGCCGAGCTCCGGTTTCGCCTGTCCGTGCTACCCTGCTGTCGTCGACTGTCCTCGGCACGAGAAGGTGGGTCGGTCAACTCCCTCTCTCGAAGCTTAAGGCCACAGGCACGTGCAAGGTGCCATCCGACCTATACTAGTCTATACATGAAATATCTAAAAATAAAAAGAGGTGGTCACTACACATGTACTACATCAACACAATGCATGTTTCTTTCGGAATGTCTAATTTTATATATCTATATTCGATCATCACAGAATTAATTCAGCGTGGGTGCAACTGATCAGCAAGATAAAGCCTTAATTAATCGTAATATAAATGAAATCATGTAAGATCGCAAAAACAATACAGCAGCTTAGAAAAATTCTATAGAAAATCACAAAAATTAGATTTCAGCATATAAATACTCGTTAGAAAGAGATTAAAACATATTTTTCAGTAAAATTGATCTAGAAAAATCCCAACAACTTGAGTATGAGCAGATTCGAATTTTCATAATGTCCCAAGTTCAAGGCAATGCAATGGATTTTCAATCATCAATCCAACATGCTATGGTAACACTAATAATATAAAATATACAGTAAAATCTTAAATTTAACCATAAAAATTCATTAAAAGTGGTTATTAAAAATCGACTAATCAAGATCCCTTTTAGGTTCTTCCCATGAGGCTCTTATAGCTTGACGGAGCAAAGGAATGTCGACAAGAAGGGAAGAGACGACAATTGCCCATTGGTCAGATGGTGTGGGAATTGGATCATCGCTACACAAAAACGCAAGGCTCAGTCAAATCAATGAGCGTTGGGGCATGTGGGAGGTGAAGCACCAAGGTCTACGATTGGTGGTGAGTGTGCAAAAGATGGAACGCAAATGCAACATGTGCTTGGGTGGCGAGTTGGTGAGTGACATGTATTACATAATTGGAAGATGGATCGTCGATGTTTGGAGGGGTGGCCACTGCTACATCATCAACCTCTATTGCCGACCGTGAGGGAGACGAGCCGTATAGGACACGTGTTGGTTGGGCGAGCAAGTGTGCGGGACTCATGTTCAAGTGGGCCCACACGTTTGGGTGAACCTGGATGCACAGGTTCGCGTGGCTAGGCAAGCCTAGATGTGTGGGTGCAGCTAGGGTGCAACCTGAGTTTACAAGCTCGAACTTGGATGTGATTTGAAGTTGATTAGGCTCATTTGATTGGGCTTAATTAGTCCATGTGGTCCAGTTTGGTTAACTTGTCAACTGAGTTCAACTCGATTCAATAAAATATTGAAAATAAAAAACTTTAAATTATCTTATGATTAATTATTCAATTAAGTTATTAATTTAAGTAATTAATCTAAAGAATCAGTAATTGATTGTTAATGAGATTTTGGATTTAAATTGAGTAGATGGACCTTATGGGCCCAACAAAAGAAGTCAATCCCATTTGTAAAAGGAGATGGGCCGTAAGCCTCACTTGCGAGCTTTGCCGTAAAGGTTGTTAGGGATAATGTTCTCCTTATATGTGTTTTGATGATGTTTTATACTTCATATTATTTATATTGTTCAAGTTATCTTTGTAGTGTTAACAATTGAATAGGTTGAGGCTATATTTAAGTATAAACATGATGTATAGGTCGAACAGTTGAGCATAGTTCTAATGTTAAGTCTAAAAGGTTTGCAATTAGTTGTTTTGGAAATGTTCCATTACAGTTTTAATGCACAAGCCATAACGTTTAGACACAAACGTTATGACTAGCTCGATACGTTTATCATAGTATGTCATAGGTTATGATTAAACCTGAACGTAGTGGACAAACCGAAATGACTAGTGTAGTCGTAATGGAATAAGTTCATACTGTTTGCATTTTATTATAAAGTTGGTTAAGAACTTAAATAAATGAATAGTATGTAAAGTTGCACATGATCCAATGATTGAAGATGCATGTGATCTGATGGTTGTAAAGATTGAGTCAAGTCAAATCTCAATCATGCATATATTTTAGATCTTGAAGATTCTTACAATGAACTAGAAGAGCTTCATGGAAGAACTGAGTTTAGTGCTGAACGTGGGTTTAGTGGATGAACTACTACTTGCGTCTATAAAAAGGCCTCAATACTCTTTGTTACAGTTCATGATTAAGGCTAGAAGTAATACCGGTGCATTGGTGGAGATTATGATTTTCATAGCACTGGAGATGATGGTAGAAAGCTATTGATTTGTTTCATCGTTGCTTCTAAGTTTTTGTGAGAAAAACACTCAGTTTGTAAGTGTGCTTATCTTACCTAACGATAGAGGCGTTTGGTTTGGTGTGACTGAACAAAGATGATAGTCTGTTTCAATTGGTGATTTTGTCTGTAGACAAAGTGTAGACACCAAGTTACTGTAGTGAACTTAAAACTCTTGGAGTTAGTGAATTCTTGAATGAGGCTCAAGGACTGGAGTACCCAAGGTTGGGGAACCACTATAAATCTCTCTATGTCATTTTCCTTCAAGTTTTCCATCATTTATGTATGGTATTTTCTGGTTGTTATTTAAACCACAAGCGCACATTGCCCATTGTATTAAGCAATGCGAGTACGTATTAAATCCACAAGGAGCTAGACATAAATAATTAATGGAAAATATGCAAGTCAATAATGCAAGCAAGAAATCGTAAAAAAAAAATTAAAATAATTTCTCAATACAACAATTAAGGAAGGAAAAATAAACTTTACAAAAAAAGGTACAAATTTACAAAGTTATAGAGATTTTCGTTTATTCGAAACTTACATTTCGAATAAATGACTTTCTCAGTTTAAGGAAAATAAAGATTAGTCATTTATATACAAAAGAAAATCAAAATAAATATGAAGTATAAATTTCAATCATTCGGGTATTCAAAACTATTATTATTACATAAATCTATATAAATATATTATATATAGACATATTAAAATATAAAGCTACAATATAAGACACCTAACTGTCTAGGTAGTCTATAATGTTAGGGTAAGACAATAGAGTTAGTATGTTGTCCAAAAAATATAAAATAAAAAGAATAATTTTGTAGTTTAGGAAATTGGGCTTTTAACGCTAACTTCCTAGAAAATTTAGACTTTTAACGCTAAAACACCAAAAGTTAATCATATATGTGCACAAATAAAATCACATGTCAAACTTAAAAAATCACATGCGCATGTTAAAACTCCAAATATTTTTCATTAACTTCTTAATTTTTTTAGACTTTTAACATCAAAACACTGATTCTCAAGTAGAGGCAAGGGCTTTTTGGTCATAGTCATTTAACTTGTGTTAAATGACCCTCAACAAACTTATTCTGTTGAGGAAAGCTATAACACAACGAACCTTTGTTGTAAAATCAGAAATCTCAATGAGATTCCACCCAAAATACAAAAACCTATAAGAAGAAATAAATAACAACAAGCTATCTGTTAATGAAAAACCTCTTATCTTTTTCATTAGCTTCATTTGATCTTGTGCATATCCAGAGATATCATACACTTTATTCAATTGATCATCTCACTAAATCATAGGAAGATAAGTTAAATACTACTGTTTAAGTTAGCAATTAGTAAAACATTCACAAAACAAAAATAAGAAAATAAATACAAAGTTAGATGTCAGTGAAGTAAAAATATGTTAGTGGGTTAGAATGACAAAAACAGTTAGCTAAATTAATACAAGCAAAAATGCCAATAAGTTAGCAAGTAAAAACTGTTCGAGGTTAATACAGAAAACATACAAAATTGTTAGGTGTTAGTAGAAAATAGAAGAAATAGAGAAACAAAACTATACAAAACTCAACGGTAAAACAATATTCACAAACTTATTGCATATACAAAAGAACACAAAGGCTAGCCACACAAAGCACATAACACTACATCAAAGAAAAATAACTTTACAGAAAAGAAGAGAACTTTACATGAATTGAAAATTTTATTAACATACATTCACAATATTTATAAAAGTTTAACCAAGATACAAGATGAGAATACATTAAAAAAAAAAACTAAACTAAACTAACAACAGGAAATAAAAGTTGATCCAATGCTCCAGTTCTCACCCTTTGGCTTGAAGTCCTGTTCTTCTCTCGAATAGTGCTGGAACCCAATAAAGTGAGCTACTACATGCCTTTCTACCAACCACCTAACGTGCTATCACCACGTTGAAACGACCAAAGGAAGGGTGGATCACCTGCTTAAACACCCAGGCATTGAACACCTTGTTAATGCTCAAATCTGCTCTCTACTTAGTTGCATTTGATAGTTACTTGTCAATCTTGGCTACCTCTGCGACCCAAGGAGGTATGGCAGGGAGAGGGTGCTCGAAGAGTCCAGCCCTCGACCAAGACCACCACACCAACCTTGAACCTAGTGTGCTGCCGACTTTTGTCCCCATTTCACTGGTTGAAGATGTAAACTCAAACACTCACACGACTGTAAGGGTTCAAAGCTAAAAGCAAAGGATCCTGAAATCTTTCGCGTCTGCATCTTTTATAAAAGATTCATGGACATTTCTACTCATGTAATAATAAAATCAATGCACTAATAATCAAGGATGCAATGGAAATTTCACCCAAAAAGTTGTTCAACAACTTCGATGCACCCAATGATGGTCGAAGATACAACTGTAATAGAAGATTGGCTGCATTGACCTGCAACCACCAACTCTCAGAAAACAGATAAGGTTCGTTGCGATAAGTCCATTCACAACGGACCTTCATTGTGAAACAACCAGCCACAACAAATGTTCGTTGTGGTTGGACTTAGACAGAACTGAGAATATATAAAAAGATGCTTAAGTCCATGCAGATATCTAGAATGTCTCTTTAACATCTACGATCATCATAAATGGTTGATTTATGCATTTTTATATCATTTAAGTACAAAATTCATGCAACTTTATAAATATACAATTAACATGAAACTCCATTAAGATGCATGATATATAATGAATTAAACTATAAAATGCATGTATTAAAATCTGTAAAACTATACAAATCAACATTGTACAGTTTACTAAAGGATTTATTTCAAATCATTTAATTAAAAAAAAGGTAGTATACTTAATTCACCCCTTCTAAAGTAGTTAGGATCCTACAAAGGTGGGCCTTAAGGGCCCAAACTGATAAGTGCACCGGTAACTAGACCTTAATGGCCCAATTGGCCTACCATGAGGCCTAAAATATGCAAGTTTAGTGAGCCCAAAAATTTGGGTGTCTACAGATGCCCCTCCGTGGGTGAGGTTGATGAGTCTTGTATCGAAACTGCTACCCAAGGTTGATGGACACCCTATTTTTCGATAAAGTGATTATCATTGACTTATCAAGACCTTGTTGCTATGAAGCCACGAAAGACCCACAAGCATAAAGTAATCATCTAAGAAAAGAGGCAAAGGTAATAGGACGACAAGCCTATAAAGCCCTCCGGTGCATATCTTGTGATAGAAGTAAAAGTTGATTGTAACTTGAAATAAGATTGTTATTTGTAACAACGACGAACTTGTAGGGATGCTAATTAGCCCAATTCATGAGAGAGATGAACGAATTCAACTTCTCTTCTAAACTTTGGTGGGATGGGGTGTTGGTTCCACATTGCTCAATGGTAGTTCTTCCTTAGCGGTGTCGCTCTGGTGTAGGCCCAGCTTGCACGTCGTGAGCCATTCTCAAAGTTTGTAGTTGATCATTGATATGATTCATGTGTTACCACATTCCATGGTCTTGTATTCTAGGGGGAACTACCATTTGATATCTTCTACTTGAACATACTCGTATGTACTCGTATTGTCGAAGGACTCGATCTAGTTGATAAGCTAGTCCCTTATCCAAGCCTCGGAGGATTAGTAAGAGATGTTGTTGATCCTTGGCATAAATAACTGGAGATTGTTGGAACCTGCTTGGTAAAAACTTCTAGTGGATCCCCACTTCTCACATTAGGGCAAGTTCATTGCCAATCGGTAGTCTGGTTTTGTCTGCAAATCAAAAAGGAGTTTGGAGGAAAGCTAAAGGGCAGGTGTGACCTTGTCAATGGACCTCGTTAGTGCAAGTGTGCTATCATCTAAAGCTGTAGCAGGGATGTGCACCCAAAGAAATTTCTACATTTTATTGTGTAGCGATCTAAGGCTTCATAAATATTAGCCAAGATTACTGTGTTGAAATCCGTAGACTTCCAAAGGATTGCTATTATCATTGGTATGGTATCAAGAGACACCGTCATTCTGCCATGACTAAACACGACTTCTACAAGAAATCTTAGAGCAAAGCACCTCAATCACTGGTCCTCATGATCCTAGTGACTTTTGCTTATCAAGCTAAACATCCTCCCCAAGTCTAATTGCATATTCTCGCTCTTGGTTGGTAGCACAATTGACCAATGGAGCTTTTAGGCAAGACTGTGAAAATGGAGAGCAATAATATTGGGTCTCAACTTCTTTCATAAGCAGATACAGACAACTCACTGTTATTGTTACCATTCTTTCCACCCAAATGACGATTGGAGCTATTTAAGAGAATAACAAGCACATGAGACTTAAGAAATAAGTTGAAAGTTATAATTAAAATATCGGAGTCTCCACCTTATTTTATTGAAAAGTAAGAAGAGGAAGAGAATGTACTCTTCAACTCAAGAATGAGATGTTAAATCTCCAAGAAAATCAAAACAAAAGGTCTGCTACTCAGAGATAGTGAGTAAGGATTTAGGGTACTGGTGAGGAATGTGTTAAGCACCCTCAGCCAGTACAGCATAAGCTGGCCTCCTTACTGTGATTGGTGCACAAGCTAACTAAAATGCATGAAGAACTATAAAGAGAAGATCCGGTTGTGTGATTAAGAGTTTCTTGACGTGCCCTAATCCAACTAGTCCCAAAACGAAAAGGAAATGCAGCATGCTAAGGACAATGTGAGTTTGTGCAAGGATTCATGCTCAAACCTACTAAAAGCTAGGGACTCGAGGCCAACATGGTGAACTTTGAAAACACAGTCAAATTCCTTGTAAGAATCTGGAATCTGAGACCCTTAAAGTTGGGCTACAGGAACCATGACCAGCGGAAACTAGTAAAATTGATCGAAGGCTGCTCGAGGACTCGGAGTCAGATCTCAGGGCATCTCCAAGAAGGCGATAAAAAGATGTGAAAATCTAGTGAAAATGGGCGGAAAGCTGATAAATCCACCTAGAGGTCGCATGAGGACTCAAGAAGTCAAATCTTGAGGCACTCACCGAGGCCACGATGCACAAGCTGGCATCAGGCGATGGCACAAAGGAAGAGAAAATGGAAAACATAGGGGAAGTCTGCCAACCCTAACGAACTTTCACCCACAAAGTATGAAAGCAAAAAGAATTGTCTGTGCAAAGCTAGTCGCAAGGTCAAATAAGGGTATGAAGGAAGGATAGCTAAAGAGAGATAAAGCAAATGAGGATGCCGGACATAAGGTTGACATCCGACTCGTCTACCGGCCACCGAGTTGGAAATCAAGGTGCCGAAGGTTGGGTTTCATACTTGTAAAATTTACTTAAATAAATAAAATAACAAAATTTCCTCTCACCTGGAGTGGAATATCTATTGATTCACACTTGTAAAATTAACTTAAATAAATAAACTAATCAAAATTTCCTCACTTGGAGAAGAATATTCATTGATGTACAATTACAAAATTAACTTATATAAACCAATGGAATTTCCTCTCGCTTAGAGAGAAAAATCTGTTGATGTAGAATTATCAAACAAACTTGAATAAGCAAATCAACAGAATTTTCTCTAGTTTGGAGAGGAATATCTATTGGTTCAAATTTGTAAAATTTACTTAAATAAACCAACAGAATTTCCTCTCTTGGAGAGGAATATCCATTTACTGAAAATCATAAAAGTAAATAAACCAATGGAATTTCCTCTCACCCGAAGAGGAATATCTGTTGATTCAACTTGATGAAATTTACTTAAATAAACCAACTAAATTTCCTCTCACTAGAGAAAAATATTTGTTAATCGAAAACCATAAAACTAAATAAAACCAAATAAACCAACAAAATTTCCTCTCACCTGAAGAGGAATACCAGTTAATCAACATTGTGAAATTTACCTAAGTAAATCAATGGAATTTCCTCTTATTGGAAGAGGAATATCTGTTGATCGAAAATCATAAAATTAAATAAAAGTAAATAAACCAATGGAATTTTCTCTTGCCCAGAAAAGAATATTTGTTCATTCAACTTGGCGAAATTTACTTAAATAAACCAACAGAATTTCCTCTCGCTAAAGAGGAATATCCGTTGATCGAAAACTATAAAATTAAATAAAAGCAAAAAAACTAATGAAATTTTCTCTCGCATGGAGAGAAATATCCATTGATCAACATGTATGGTGTTTTTAATACCGCTAAATTAAACCACAAGCGCACGGTGCTATTGAAGTAACACGGCGAGTGCGGATCGATCCCACAGAGATTCAGATTATGAAGATTAATGAAAGTGCTAAGATATGAAATGTCAAAAATTTGAAGTTATCAAGTGAAAGAGACACTAAATCTCATGCAAGCAATAATTGTATCTCCCACAATAATTGGGAGTCAAAAGCTCAAAACTGCAATTGCCTGCTGCAAGCGCAATCCACTTGAAATGCTTATAACTCACTCCATATGCATCCAATTGACGTGAAATGAAATGGAGTTTTTCAAGTGCTCAACAAGCTATTAAAATACAGAAATTCTAGTACAAGACGTTAGCCAAAAATAGGGAAAAATAGAGTACAAAACAGAACTCTGAAGTGCAGTTTTTCAATCACTACAACCCTTTTTCTTCCCTATAACTTTCACAAATCCAAGAAATACTTTCTAGCCAACAAACACACGTGAAAGAACCTCCCTTCCAGTAGAAATCAATTCTCAAAACACCTGGGACGTGCCTTTAAATGGGTTGGAAAAACTCGATAAAAACTTGGATTCAAAACAGTTCACAAGATAAACCATTCAAGCATTCATCCATTCATTCGCACATAGAATAATTCCAACATCAGGGCTGCAGCCTACCTCTTTGAGTGCCTTCAACCACTTCACCTCACGGCCCCCTTCTTGACGGCTAGGGCAACCTGGATTTTTGCCCTCTCTCAACCATGAGCTCCACGCAACCAAGTAGCCAAAGCTCTTCTCCAAGATGTGCTATCACCACGAGCTTGAAGCAAGGAAGCATGGATGAAGGTTGGAAGTCTAGGTCGGTGTCCCTCCAAGAAGCCCTAGCCAAGAGGAAGGAGCTACGGCACCCTTGGCCTCTAGAAACTAAAAAGAAGGGAAGGAGGAGAGGGGAGGCTCGAGATTTGCTTCAAGGTGGAGGAACTGGGGATCCCTAATTCGTGAGCCTCCCCCTTCTATTTATAGGAGTCCACAATTTTTCATTCTTCCCAAGTTGCCCATGTGGTCCCAACATTATTCCTTCAAAAATAACACACAAGGGTTACAAGCACAATGAAATAAAGTATGATATGATCAAGAATGTTATCTTACATGTCATTCCAATGCTAAATGATAGTTGAATTCTTAGTTGTGCATTATTTAATTAAGTTATATCATATTCATGCATTTCATGAAAATCCAAAGTTATATGCAATTCTAATTAGTAAAGCATGATAATCATATATGCACTTCTAATTTACATGAGATAAGTATGTATGTAATGCACAAATTATGACTTCACAAAATCCCCCATACTAAAATCTTGCTAGTCCCTAGCAACAATAAATCCAATAAAAGATAGTAAGCAACGTGATGATCATACAACGAAAACTCAATAATGAAAAAGGAAAAAGAAAATCCTAAGTAATGCACCTTTTCGTAGGCATGATGACTGCATTTAGCTTATGCAGTAAGCCGTTAAACCTTCAAGCTGCCTTGAAGGCAAAGTGTTGTCTCTGGAGGGTTTTTAGTGGACACACTCACAAAGTCCAAATCAAAACAAATACAAAGAAAAAGAACAAAGCAAAATAAAGCCATGAAAATTCTATACATAAGACACAACAAGAAGAAACACAGAACACACAAAACAAAAGGAATACAAGCAAAAAGGGAATAGAACTCATGCGAAATCCTGCTAGGTTCACTTGTGGCTATCAAGATCGTTAAGCATTGATGGTGGCTCACAACTCTCACACTCCATAGTCCCTTAGATTGGACAAGCATACACTAGCCAGTATAGGAAGTCACCCAATCAAAAGAGCCCTATTGCCTTGCATACATGAAGTTCTCACCCTCACTACACATGGGAGACTATGAAATGCAAATATAAGGTTGTGCAATGATAACAACAATATCATGTAATGTCTAACTCCCTCCCTTCATATGAGAGCTATCAAAAAATGCTTAAAGAAAGCAATCAAGGTACCAACACTTGACATACCACACACACCAACTCTCAAAGGAAAAAGAATACAACATAGGAAAGGTTGTCATTTATTGCCCACTTCATCCTCACATCCCATGTAACTCCAAACAACCCCCCTTTTCTACTTTATTTCCTTTCTTTTCTTCTCTTTTTTCTTCAAATATTTTTCATGATTTTTTTTTTTTCAGTCTATTTTTCTTTTCTTTTTCATCTCTTTATTTTGTTTTTGTTTTTGCTTTTCAGAACCATATCTTTTTGCTTCTTCTTCTTCTTTTTCTCTCTCTTTTTTTTTTTTTCAAAACAAACAAACTAACAAATGGTATAAATAAAGACACACCTTATTTCTCCAAAACTAAGAGCCTACAACCCACCAACCCCCCCCCAAAAAAAAAAACTCCTTGGTATATCAATTGCAGTACCTTGACACTCTCCTAAGCACATTCTAAAGACACTCTTAGAAGTTTGGGAGGATCCTAATAGACTCACCAAAAAGGGGTACCTAAGAGGCAACCCTCTTCTGCATGGTGGCACTCAACTTAGGATCTCTCAAAAAGGGTATATGTAACTAAACAAGGCATAAGCTCAATTGATAAGGAAGACTCACCCAACACACAACTAGCATAATGCTCATCTTCCTCTAAGGAACCTCTTAATATAGGACATTAACATTTTAACTCTGGTGAACTCACCACTCATAGAAATGGGAAGTCCCATAAATCCTAATAGCAACTTATGAACTTTGCAAAATCTCTAGTATGAATTCTAATCAAAATCACAAAAACCAGCACCAAATTGAATGAAAAACAACAAAATCACAAAAAAAGTGGCATATTTTCCTCCCCCCCATACTAAAGATTTACATTGTCCCCAATGTAAAAGAATACGCATCAACGCACATCGAAGAATCTAGAAGTCGAAAAGAAGAACAAATATGCTGAAGAAGTAGACAATAATAAAGAAAATAACTACAATACATCACAAGGTACATAATCCCCCCCCCATACTAGAGTGAAGTATAGGTGCACATGCTGATGCGATAATGTAATGTGCATAAATATATAAAATGGGGCAACAGAAATGCATACTTGCAGTGCTTTCACAATAACAAACCTGCTCTAATAAAAAGCTAAACACATAACAACAACAACAAGATGTTAAATAACATGAAACAAAATATAACAACTATAATAAGAAAAGAAATGACAACTACTGTACACAAGCAGCACAAAGACAAATGAAACAAATGTGACACCAAGCCCACAGAAAGTAAGGAAAAATAGAAGAACAAAGCTAGCATAATTACATTTTCTACTTAACACTACTCTACACTATACACTAGTACCACAGAAACCTTACTGCTCAAGGTAAAATGGGTCAAACAAATCAACCTTCTCACCGATCTGCGATCGGTTGATAAAATGTTTAAGGCGCTACCCATTTACCAAAAACTTCTTACGATCCTTGAGGTTTTCAACCTCCACTGCCCCACTTGGGAATACAATCTTTACCACAAAAGGGCCTCCCCACCTTGATCTCATCTTACCAGGGTGTAAATGCAGTCTAGAGTTATAAAGCAGAACCTCTTGCTCAGGAGCAAATGTCTTCCTCAGAATTTTCCTATCGTGAAAGATCTTGGCCTTCTGCTTGGCTATCTTGGCATTTTCATATGCCTCATTCCTTAATTCTTCAAGTTCAACCAACTGCAACTTCCTTTTCTTGCCAGCAACATCTTCATTCAGGTTTAATTCCTTAATCGCCCACATGGCCTTGTGCTCAATCTCCAGTGGTAAGTGGCAAGCCTTCCCGTAAACTAACCTATAAGGAGATGCACCAAGAATTGTTTTGTAAGTAGTCCGATATGCCCACAATGCATCATTTAACTTTTCTAACCAATCTTTTCTATTTGGCTTAACCACCTTTTCCAATATCTACTTAATCTGTTTATTTGAATTTTCTACTTGCCCACATGTTTGGGGGTGGTAAGGAGTTGCCAACCTATGAGTGACACCATACTTTTTCATTAAAGCTTCAAAGCTCCTGTTGCAAAAGTGGGTGCCCCTATCACTAACAATTGCTCTTGGCACTCCAAATCTTGAGAAAATGTTATTTTTAAGGAACCAAACCACCACTTTGTTATCATTTGACCTTGTGGGCACTACCTCAATCCACTTCGAGACATAATCTACAGCTAGCAGAATATACACAAATCCATGTGAGTTTGGGAATAAACCCATGAAGTCAATTCCCCAAACATCGAAAACTTCAACTTCTAAAAAGGGTTTGAGGGGCATCATGTTCCTACGAGAAATTCTCCCCATCTTCTAGCATCGAGGACAACTCTTACAAAATTCAAATGCATTCTTAAACAAACTCGGCCAGAAGAACCCACAATGCAATACCTTGGTTGCTGTTTTATTGGAGCTGAAGTGTCCCCCACATGCTGAGTCATGGCAGAAGGTCAGAACACTGTGCATTTCCGCCTCTAGGATACACCTACGGACTATCTGATCTAGGAAATATTTGAACAAGTAGGGATCCTCCCAATAAAAATATTTGCTCCTAGCTTTCAACTTTTTCTTATCTTGGCTAGACATTTGGTTCGGGACTAGTCCTATCACCAAGTAGTTAACCAAGTCTGCATACCATGGCACTATACCAATAGGCATAAGCTGCTCATCTAGGAACGTATCGCTAATGGTTGTGTCAGAGTGTGGTACTTCACTTAATCTAGAGAGGTGATCAGCCACCACATTTTCACAACCCTTTTTGTCTCTTATCTCCAAATCAAATTCCTGGAGCAGCAAAATCCACCTTATGAGCCTTGGTTTTGCATCCTTCTTGGATAATAAGTGCTTGAGGGCGGAATGATCAATATATATGATCGTGTGTTTCCATATAAGATAAGCACAAAACTTCTCCAAAGCAAAAACCACAATTAAAAATTCCTTTTCGATGGTAGTGTAGTTAAGTTGCACGTCATTCAAGGTCTTGCTTGCATAGTAAATAACTCTTGGTAGTTTATCAACCTTTTGCCCCAAGATTGCACCTACAGCGTAATAAGAAGCATCACACATGAGCTCAAAAGGCACTCCTCAATCGGGACCATGAACTACAGGGGCTGACGACAACACATTCTTCATCAAATTGAAACACTTGCTCCTTGGCCAAGAGGTTAGTTAATGGTCTCGCGATCTTACTGAAATCTTTTATAAACCTCCTATAAAAGTCTGCATGTCTAAGAAATGCTCTTATCTCTTTAACAGACTTAGGTGGAGGAAGATTGGCAATAAGCTCCACTTTCACATGATCGACCTCTAAACCTTTACTTGAAACGATGTGGCCCAGGACAATTCCTTGCTCCACCATGAAGTGACACTTTTCCCAATTCAGCACCAAATTTTTCTTAATACACCTCTTAAGTACTAATTCAAGGTGGTGCAAGCACTCCTCGAAGGTCACTCCATGGATAGAGAAGTCATCCATAAAAATCTCTAAAAATTTGTCTACCATATCAGAAAAAATTCCCATCATGCACCTTTGAAACGTTGCAAGGGCATTGCACAAACCAAAGGGCATGCGCCTATAAGCAAAGGTACCAAATGGACACATAAACGTAGTCTTATCTTGGTCCTCGGGTGCTACTGCAATCTGATTATATCCCGAGTATCCATCTAAAAAACAATAACATTTCTGCCCCGCGAGTCTCTCTAACATTTGATCCATGAATGGCAACGGAAAGTGATCCTTCCTGGTGGTAGCATTTAACTTCCTATAATCAATGCACACGCGCCATCCAGTCTGCACTCGCGTGGGGATTAACTCATTATCTTCATTTTCAACAACTGTGACCCCTGATTTCTTTGGGACCACTTGCACAGGACTAACCCAAGAACTATCAGAGATTGGGTAAATAATATCGTTGTCCAACCATTTCAAAATCTCTTTCTTAACCACTCCTTTCATAATTGGGTTTAATCTCCGCTATGTGTCCCTTCTCGGCTGGGCTTCACCCTCTAAAAATATTCTATGTTGACACACTACCGGACTAATTCCCTTTAAGTCCGTTATCATCCAACCAATCGCAAGTTTATGCTCTTGAAGGGTGGCTACCACCTTCTCTTCTTGCTCCTGCGAGAGGGTAGATGATAGAATCACCGGTAGAGTGTCATCCTTACCTAAAAGGACATACTTCAGTCCTGAGGGGAGATTCTTTAACTCTAATATGGGAGGTTGCTCAACAGACGACACCGTCTTCCTAGGGACAACCTCAATTGGTTCAAAGGAAGTGACTCCACAAGTCTCTTCTATGTGTCCCTGAGGTTCCGTCCTCTCTTCTTGCACACTCCCAACTGAGAGCATGTCCTCCACATCTTCTTCACTATCATCTCACTCATCATTGCTAAATACTTCTAGAAAATCCACATTAAAACTCTCTTGAACTCCCTAGCTCACTTCCTTGTCTAGTTTAAAAATGTTCATAGCAAGGGTTGTCTCACCATACGTTATGGTCATGGCTCCATTCCTACAATTTATCATAGCATTAGAGGTGGCTAGGAATTGCCTTCCTAATATCAATGGGACTTGACTTCTAACTGAGGCAGAATGGTGTGTCTCTATAACTAGAAAGTCGACTAGGTAGATAAATTCTTGCACCTTCATCAAAACATCCTCTACTTTTCCTAATTGAGTCTTGATAGACCTGTCAACCAATTGAATCAGAATTCTCGTGTCCTGCATGGCTCCTAAACCTAATTGCTCATATGTTGAATAGGGCATGACATTAATTCTAGCCCCTAAGTCTAATAAAGCTCTTTCTATATTGGTTGATCCTATGACACACAAGATGAGAGGAGTTCATGGATCGTCATACCTCTTAGGTGGTTGGCTAGAAAAGATGGCACTAGGAGTCTTAGCTAGAAAGGCTTTCTTAACCACTCATCTAGCTCTCTTTCTGGTACATAGCTCCTTGAGATACTTGGCATAACTAGGAATATGAGCTATGGCCTTGAGCAATGGGATGTTAATTTCTACCTTTTCAAAAATTTTCCTAACAGCCTCCAAGTGGGTATTCTCTTTTCTATCTACCAACCTATGTGGGAATGCGGCAACTACGGCTTCCCTAGTTCTTCCCTCATCGGCCTCCTTTTCCACCACTACTAAGTCATCATTCAAATCATCAACATCCTCGTGTTGATCCCCTTCAGCACACCTATCCTTACTCTCTATTACTTCTTCCCCCAAATCTTCTAAACTCACATCCTTACGCCCTACTTGAGAAGGGTTATCTTGCACATCTCTATCCTGGCTCAACTCCTTAGGGCCTCCTATTTGCCTACCTAATCTTAGGGATATGCATACATCCCTTGGTTCTTCATCCTTCTCATCTTCAATAAAAACTGCCACAGGTGGGGAAGATTCTAACACATCCTCAACACTCCAAGTCGCACACAACTCTTCTAACTTTTCAGCCTCTTCTAACCATTCTTCCTCCAATTCATCTTATTGAATTTGAGGCGTTAGTTCTACTCTTTCAGGTTCTAATAAGGGTTCTTCATAGTTCTCCTCATAATCCTGAAAATGGGCTAACTTCTGCTCTTCACTCCTAAAGTCAACAAGATCAAACCTATCATCTATGCCTTGATCACTACCTTCTTCTTCTATTACTCCTATCGTGCAAGACTCTCCTACTTCATTGACTACAACCAAATCTCTATAAACTTGGCTAGTGCTTCTTATCAAAGCAATTTCTTGTTCAACTTTAGCCATAGTCTCTTGTAGCTGAGCCACACTCCTTATCATAGATATGGAACTATCCTCACTAGGTGGATTATGCTCCCAAGAAGGCCTAAGTTCTCTATGTTGAT